>JAGDQP010028390.1:0-11327 GCA_022664845.1 Lepisma saccharinum | reverse complement strand
AATACTTCATTGTGATCCCAGCGGCCAACTATCCTCACGGTTTTTTTTTTTTCAGGGTTTGTCCTCAGCCACACTAGACAATTGCCGGGTGGGTACCTTCAACTTAAATCTTGGCCAACTCCTTCTGGTATCCTTTTACCCTGAGTCTGAAATGCCTGAAAGCCATACAAATTCAAATACTTGATTGTAATAATAAGCTTTTAAAGTAAATTTGATTACATGTATATTATAATTTGCTGTAGTTTTTATCGCGGGCCTCACAAATTACATGACCGGTCGCGTGCAGCCCAGGGCATTTCTATCGGTCATGCTTGATCTATATTATGGTTTATTTCTAAACACTGCAAGCAGTGTTCTAGAATATTGCATGGGCGTAACAAAAGCGATCGACTAATTTATAGAGTTTTAAACTGAAATAAAAAAGAGCATGTCGTATATACATGAAATAATGAAAAAAAAAATACTTAGTCCTTCTAGTCAGTGATTATAATGTAGGCTATTCATCTATTGGTTAATTCATGTAAGTGGATCTTACCTGTAAATGTTCGTGTGTACCAAGGTAATATATGCGTTTGGGCAGAGTTACCCAGAAGATGGTTTTAGGAGGTTCCGCCGGTTTTCGGGTGGGGGAGTGTCAAAGGTGTGTCTGGGCATGAAATGTATGAATGTACATAATTATGCCTAAAATTATATTAATTCTGCCTAAAACTGTGAATTTGGAGGGGTAATAACCCCTAAATAGCCTACGTCTTTGTACGTTTCATTCAATTATTCCACCGCAAATTCGGACATTGTGATTTATCTTTTACTCCATTTAGTGAAGATAATGCTTCCCTACACAGTGACTTTGACAATATTATTTTTCCAAAACATTTAACAGCGCCTCATATGATAACGCCATTGCTATAATGCAACAGATGGTTCAATACGATATTTCTTCTAATATTTCATTAGATCTGTAAATATTTTATACTTTTATTATCAACTAAACTTTGAAGTAACTAAATATTAACACATATCAGTTAAAATGTTCCTAATTACAGAGCACAAGCCCGCTTTTAAAACGTCTATCAAAATCCTATAGAAATCAAATGGCAGGTTTCCTAGGCAACCGTTTGTTTAAAGCCAGTATGGCGGCCCCCACAATTCTCAGTAGCAGACGACTTTAACAGCGTATTACAAACATGTGTGACGAGTAAACGGGCCATTCGTCAGAGTCCCGTGCAATATCCTTAAAATTACTTTGGTACAAATCAGGGATGGGCACTTGGATCCGGATCCTTACTTCTCGGATCCGGATCTTGGAGCCGGTTCTCGGATCACATTGCTCGGACTTTACTACCAGTTCAGCTCTATTTCGCCTCGCAAAAAAACTTTATTTTTTATTTGGGCCTGTCTAGTAACTTTGGACTTCGGCCCTTCACGTTTCGCACTTTAGCTATTAAAATACACATCCATACCCCTGCCGGGACTCGAACCCCGGATCTTCGAGTTGTTGGTCTATTGCCGTTAACCGCACAACTACCCGGTCGGCTCCGCCTCCCCAAGATTTCATAGATACACATAAAGAAACGCAATCAAATTTATTTAAAATATTAACTTAAAATGTGGGAATAAGTCATTTGCACGGCAACTGAATGGACCTATTTTCTTTTCATTACGAATGTCTTCTGTAAAAGAAAAAAAAAATTGCTGTGAAAGATAGATATACGACATTAAGACCTCATGAGGTATACCTAGGTTTGCATTTGTTATTACGAGAATTTATTTGTATATCTATTTCACATAGCAAAATGACAAATTTCGAAAAAGTGAAGAGGATGGTGGTGTTGGAGGTTCTACTTAAATGTTACATTCCTCTTTGTAAGGGCTTCCAAACGACGTTTATTTCATGTTTCTAGGCTCAGTGATTAACGAATTTAAACATCAAAAGATAAAAGAAAATAGGAAAATGATGATTATCTTCTCACTAATAGTTTATTACAGTGACAGCGAAATCACGTAACCAGAAATTTTTTCAAGCTTTTAATCTTTGCAGAAAATTCACTTTTAACAATTAATAGTTAATAATACGAGAATAATACGTAATATCAGGTGAAAGAGAAAATCGAAGTTGTAAGTTTACAAGTTTAGGTTTACTGCTACAGATCACCTTTAAATCACAACACTATTTCCCTGATAGTTTCATCAGTGATTATCAGAACCTGGATTAATAACGTTAGAAATGAATTTTAAACGTTTATAATTGTGCTGAATTTGAATTTTATTTTAAGGCCTTTAGGCAACTATGACTCAAGCCATATGGATAATGATGGGATGAATTGGTGGAATGAAGGAGGAGGAAACGGGAGTACCCCGAGAAAACTCACTCACAGTATAATTGTGCTGACATTCTGATTGTGTTAAAGTACAGGGTAAGCCAAACACAACATTGCACGTGACATTCTTTTGACGTTCCTGCAAGGCTAACGTTTGTGTATATACAATTACACGCTTCCTGTTGTCTGATCCTGAATGTCGGAGCATGTAATCACGGTATTGGTTTTAGAATTATGTCACCACTCTGAGTAAGGAATCAGTTGTCAGAGTGTTGTCTGTTGAGGCTCAATTGGTTCTAATTCAAATGATTTCCTTTTGATTTAGTAGAGGGGAACGAACATACAGACGGAGTGAAACAAGTTCAGAAGAAAAAAATGATTATTATGTTTGGGATTTCATGATAAACTCTGTTTGCAAATACAATGTCAAACTGAACGGCCGGTAAAACGTTGACTTTTTATTCGGGATGTCCTGGGTTCGATACCAGCGGCCGACCATCCTGAAGAAAGTTTTCGGAGTTTTTTCTCAGGCATACAAGGTAAATGTGGGATGGTACCTACTAACTAGGCCCTGGCCAACTACCTTCTTGCCTGATTTTAATTTGATTCATTCTGTATGAATTTGAATTTTAAAGGCCTTTAGGCAGCTTTGGCTCAGATCGAATGGATAGAGATTAGATGAACTGGTGGAATGAAAAACACGGAGGAAACGGGAGAACCCCGAGAAAACCAACGCACACTGTGTTTATCTTCTACAGAGCCCAGATTGCATGAGTAGGGATCAAATTCATTCTCTACGAAAACATTCAGATGGCACCTCCATACAAATCGAGATTAACTTTCTTGACAAATATCTTCCAAACGACAAATACTTTCTTTCTGAACTTCAATGATATAATGAATGGTTGATCGGAAGTTCAGAACCTAAATCCAGTTTCCAGACCCCATCTCAGAATCGAAGATTCGTGCCTTCTGAGCAAAATTTAGATTCCGATCTCGATCTTATAACTTGCTATCCGTTTCCAGATCTTGGAACCGAGGATACGGATTTTTGAACCAGGTACCCGGATCCGGATCCTGGAACTAGTTATCAGATCCGGATCTTGGAATCAGTTCTCGGATCTGGATCTTGGAACTGGGTACCCGGATCCCTCAGAACCGGCTCCTTTAGGATCCGGTTCTCGGTTCTTTCAGAATCCGGTTCCGCCCACCCCTAGTACAAATACATTTATTTAATATTGTTAAATTTATTATCTATTATCATGAATCTTGCATACTACACATCAAAAACAGACTTTAAGTTAATTTTTACTGATTTATAACAAAAAATGTTGTCTAAATGCCCCGTGCAACACGCCGAAAACCGCCCTCATTAGATTTTGAGTTAATTATAAAGCTTCATGCTGATGGTTGATCCATGTTCCCCACGTGATTAAATTCCCCCGAGCTCATATAGCATTTATTTAGCTAAGCTACAGCTCGAACTAAATGAGATATTTGCTTACGCCTGATATCAACTGAATATTTTGGTAAAATGTTCTACACAGCTCACACTCCCATACAGAAGACTTGGAAATGATTATACCGCCTGTAAAAGTTGTAAACTAATTTTACCTCAATGTAACAATTATTTCACTAATGACAGTTCTCTTGACAGTAATCTCTAATTTTAAAATATCGTAACATTCCTTTCCGTTTCGAGATTGCAAGGTGAAGCAATCCACACCGTTATGGTTTAGTTGACGCTAACATGCAACCAATTATGAATTAGCATGGATTGAGACACGGGTGCCATAAGTTTTTTTTTTTTAACTCGCGACTATTCGACTATTCCCCATGTCACCGCACTGACCCTGTTGGCTCGAGATCCTACTGCTGCACTTTGCTTTGAGCTGGCAAACGTCCAGCTTAAAATGTTCTCAAAAGACAAATGACCGCTATGAACAGTTAAAATGGTACTATTCTCTAGTGATGTTGTCAAATACGGCACGTTTGATTAGATTAGAGAACGGAAGTAGTGACCATTAATAACAGAATTCTCCCGCCTGACCTCTGAATCAGATTTATCTTCTGTCTCTGATTGAGGCTCCATAGTTACATGAAACAAAAAGCAATTTTCCATGAAACACTGTTCAATATTTCTAGTGTTATCCAAGACCACAAAGAAAACATTAATTATAATATATGAATTGTAATTGAGTTCAGTAGTTATACCAGGTTGTGTGGAAACAGAAGGCCTGTCTGAAAAGTATCCGACCATAGGACAGGAAAATAAAACCAGATATCTGGTGTGTCTCAATTTCTAATCATCTTTGAAATAGGACCCTTCCACTTCCATACACTTATTCCAATGATCCTGCCATTGCATGCCTGGAACGCGTCTTCTGGAACTGCTCTCAACGTCACGGCTGCGTTATACATGATGTCCTCTCTAATATCAAAGTGGGTACCTTTCAGTGTTGATTTGCCTTTAGGGAAAAGCCAGAAGAATGTCGTTCTTTTCCAGATAAAAATGGATCAAGTGCGAGGAATGGACCGGGGCGTTATCATAACGCAGGTGCCAGTTTTATGTAGCAAACATGTCTGATTTCTTGCAACGAACTGCATCACGTAGGTGACAGAGAACGCCAAGCTAGTACTCCTACGTAATTGTCTTCCTGGTATGGACTCGTGATGCCCAATGCTACGGTAGTCAAAGATTACAATCAGCATCTGGCGGGCATGGACGCTTACATTGTTCTCTTTTAACTGATTGTATTGTACCACAGTTTCATGTACGTACTCCGTATGAGATCGTCGCCGAAAGCTTGTTTAAACTTAAAACATACGTATTCTTTCTGCTTGGTTATCTCCAAGTTTCATGCAAAACTGGTTGTAGTATCGTTGTTCCACACGTCCTGTCACTTTGACCAAATGGAACTGTCACTAAGGGGAACCACACGACAATACAAGCTTGCTTCCTAACGGATGCTGAAGCCAGAGAGATTCACGTCACGCAACACTACTGCGCATTAAGGATACTTGTAGGACTGTGTGTAGTGTTGCCATTCAACGTTCACTACTTTCCTCAGAAAAATAAGGTCGGATACTTTTCAGACATGCCTTGTAAATAACAATTTTCGTTTTCATACCTCACTCTACTACCAAGTATGGGAATGGAGTGAACACATCTGCTTCACTTAAAATAAGTCTCCGTCTGCAGCGACACATCCTTGTCAGCGATTCATGAGGTTTTCAATTCAACTCTTGAAGAAGCACAGCTTTTATGAGGGAAATGAACTTTGCTACTTTTACTCTCCTTAAGGCTTTGTAGAGGAACTGCAGTATCGTCGACGTTATCACAGTGTTGTATCTCAAACAAAGAGAAATTTCAGTCACAACACAAGTGAACTGCTTGTCATAAATAAATTACGCGAAAAACCTGTGTCAACAAAAGTCCCTCGTTCTGCTATTGCTGATGACGCCATATGTCGTATCTTTGGTTAAAACATTCTTCTTAAATTTCAAACAGTTGTTCAAGAAGTTGCAGGGTAGACAATATTTCCCTTGAGTCTGAACTTCTGAGTAAAAAAAGCAGTACCTGCTTCAAAACCAAAGACCATCATTTTGGCATCCCACTTCCCACTTGAGACATTCCTCATCTCTGGTGCGTCTTTCTGGATATTAGAAATAATGGGCGACCAAAGTTATTACCTTCTCCGTCTGCCGGATATTGACTTCCTATAAACATAAGGGGATAACTCACCCAGATCACTTCGAATGAACCATTGTCGGTGTATAGAAACAAGACAATGAACTGCAGGCGATTTCAGCACTCACAAGCTACACTCCGATAACAACTGTAATACACATGTCAATCAAGAAGACAGATGCATGGCACTAGGTATTTCATAGATGAAATAGAAACTGATAAACTACACTGACACGCGTTGACAGATTGGGGCTTAAGAATTCTCAGTGGCTTCCACGACAACCAGAAAGGCCGTCCGCGCCAACCGCTTAGAAACGGTCACTAGTGACTGTGGTGAATGTTTGAGAGAGTCATTCATCATCACTATGTAATAAAATTTGGTTGGTATACCCGTTTAGCAGTTTGAACAGTAGCGGTGTTTGCCAGTGTTACCTTGTTGCGCAACATCCTTTTTTTAAAATTATTTAATTTTTATTTCAATCACTCTAAAATATTGAATATGTAATAATATTCTGCCCTTCGATGTTCAAAAAAGGCACAGTTTCCTTTTAGGAAGAGAAAAAAAATACATCATAAGTTCACTGTTTAATCTTGGTGTTGTAATTTCTCCGAAACGCTTTGAAAGCCCTCTGCTGCATGTTCGAGTGACTTTTCTAATAACAATTTCCACAGGCAGTAGGTGGTTGCGACGATCAAGCAACTCACGAGGTTTTCTACTCTTCTCTCCCCTCATTTAGTAGGCGTGGAGATGGGATAAGCTTTTAATTACATCCGGAAGGTGGCACTCTTTCTTATGGCGCTACGACCCTCTGCGTAGGCTGCAGAAGTCGTCTGCTAGAGTTTACAACTAGTGCAGAAGAAAGACATCAGTTACGAAGCAGAATTGAGCAGCATGCTTTGGAGGGAAATAAATGTAGTTCTACATTTTTCTAATAACTTCGACCCAGTCTTGTATTAATTCCCTTATCTAAAGACCGTAAATAAATTTAAAAAAAATCATATTGTACTCATAGTGCGCTGTTTAGTACTATTACAGTATGGTTGGAAAGTCTGTATGCAACGAAAAAAAAATGCTGACTTTGAATAGCGATGGTACCACAGAATGCTACGTCTCACGCGCGACCCTCGAGCTCTACGTAAAGATACTGGAGTGAGTGCTTAGTATCGAAAGATAAGACGCCAGAACAAATATTTAAACTCGTTTTTCCATTTCCAGTCTAATCCAATGTCGACCAAATTTTCAGTTCTAATTCAATTTTGTACGCTTTTTATGACTGTGCGGCCCGTTTTTTTTTTTTTTTAAATTCCTGAGTTATTCATATAATAGTATACCGTAGTCTGCATGTAATAGAAAATACGGCAAATAATATTTTTGAAAGAATGGACATTTCCGGTGGTATTTTTTTATTTCTATAAAAAATTCTTCTGTTAAAGTAGACTACGGAAAACATTTTCTTTTCTTTCTGTGATGCATTTATCAAAAGTTATAAAGCCTTGCTTCGAAACAGTCTCAGTCTTGGACTTAATCGGGCGCCGCCTGATCAATCTGCCGACTGCTTGTCATCAAAATACAGATGGAATTTGATTTGTTTTTATTGTTAATAAGAGATAACAAAAATAGATCGAAAGAAATAGTATAAGTGGTGAATAGCGTATCTGTATGCCTTAACACGTCATTTAGTTCGTTTTATTCATTTAAAATGGATTTTTACTTTTAATACTTCTTTACGATATTGATATATTTTGATAGCTTCAACACTAAATAATAGCAGCTCTTTTTTCATGATTAAATCATGATATATTCTAATGATGCTCTTTAGAACTCTACTATTTATAAAGAATTACCTACTTTTTCTGTAAAAGAATGTGGGCTTTTACATCAGACAGTCGTCTACTTTTTTTAATGAACGCTAGTGAAGCATTTTTCAAGAACTTAAAAGCTTATGAATTAACAGTGCTCGTTACTGCCATCTGTTAACAGTTTAACGTACTACTTGTAATATTTTGAATAGTTTTAATATCATTGTAAAAAATAATAATAAAAGCATGTAAGAAACGAAAATGTAAATTGAAGCTATTACATTGAAGTTACTCTTGAGTTTCGTGAAGTAAAATAAAACACGACCTTTGATAGGATTCGAACAGCCTTACGTGATAGTATAAAAAGTTAAAAGTTGCGTGCACTAACCAACTGTGCCCAATTGTCAAGACATCAAAACTGGCACGAACTAGCGATAAGAAGAGCACTGCAAGTTAAGACTGCCCCCTGTCATTGTTTCGAGCAATTTATCTTATTAAAAACATGTTTTTCTGTTTTAACTTATTGAAGTGTGTTCTGCAGATTTGTACATTAATTATTTCGTTAAGTGATGATGTGAATGTTCTTTCTCTGTCTTGTTTTTTCGTCTTCAAACTTCTGAATAAGGAACGTAATAGGGAGAAGCATATAGCTACGGAAATAGTACGAATTGATTACGTCAAACCAATCAGATGATGATTTTCGTTGTATGACGTAGGACATTGAATTCTCAGTATTTCATGCAAAATGTCTATGTAACGAAAAACCTTAACGCTGAAATTTAAATATATATATATATTATTTAATCTGATGTACACAAACAAGTTGTAAAATATATAAGGACGGTGAAAACGGAAATGTCCATTAAGGCATAAAAAACAAAACAGCCACGCAGCGAAATCAAGCGTAAAAAGCAGGGTTAGAATTGAAAATTTGGTCCATATTGGTTTAGACTGGAAGTGGACAAACGAGATAAAATGTCCTCTCCGCTTCATATATTCATGGAATTTTCAATGGCAGCAGTCAGCCCGGTACCGCTTTAGATAGAGGTCATTGCGCTCATGTTACTTTAATCGCGAAATCATAACTTTAAAGCTATGGCATTGTATCGTCTCGTTCCAAATACTGTGTATCTACATTGTTACGCTCATCAAGTGAATCTAGTTATGAGCAAGGCTGCTTCTATAAAAAGAAATTAATATTTTTTTGTAAATTTGAAATGCGTGTGTACATTTTTTTTTACGTGATAGTCCCTACAGCGAGTCGCAGTTTTAGACTCACTCGTTCAGAAACGGTTACCCCGAGCTAGTAATATTCATTGGAACTTCCTGTCCAGAAGCGTGAATACCGTCACGAACTGTCTTCAATCTACTCGGCAGAAGAATTTCAATCAATGTCAGGAGCTGTGGGTTGGTTAGATGTTATGGTTCAAAATAGCTTGGAGAAAACGTTCAGTGAATCTTCAAAGCTTCTAAAACTGATATTAACAATACCAATAACAGTCGCCGACCGGGTGGCCGAGCGGTCTGCGGCGGTAGGCCATCGGCTCGAAGGTCCCGGGTTCGAGTCCCAGCAGGGGCATGGGTGTGGATTTTAACAGTTAACAGCTAAAGGCGAATCGTGACGGGCCGAAGTCCAAAGTTACTAAACTGGCCCATATAAAAATAAAGTTTACCAAAGTTTTTTTTTTACAAATAACAGTCACACCAATTTCTGGCCACGAAAAATTGTGACAACCCATCAAATTCTATCCTCAATATTATAGCTACGACATTTTTCTGTTTTCTCAAAATTGTAACTAATTGACTAACGTCCCTTTATTTGATAATCTGTTCATTTCTTCTTTCGTGTATACGTTACATAATTTAACCATACGTTGATTGATTATGACTGATTAGCTACCCAATCCTCTCTCACATAGCCTAGTGAAAGTCCAGACCCGCAGTCAGGGGTGCTGAGCCTCCCGTAAATTTTCCTTGCTAAAACACAAATATTTAATTTTATGTATGTTTCGTACGCCCCAGCTCTTCCCTAATTTTTTCGTGTCCCCATGCTCTTTGTGCCTGGCGGTGGGCCTGATTGCAACAGCCAGTCGACAACCCCCCTTCCGGCCGCCACTGAATTTGATTTTAAGGAAAGCGAACCCCCCAAGCTACCCTATAGACACCTACGAAGAGGATGATGACATAATGCTACAATCATTGGCACATTTTGATCTGAATTGCTCGGGAATTAGAAATAATTGTCAACAATGAAAGCGTTTTAACGAAACCTAACATTCAATAAACAGACTTAGTTAATAATTGTAAATGATGTATACAAATGCCTTGGGTTTATTTACTAGTGCAGTTAAATACTTTACAATGATCAATACATTAATTAGACTATATTTACTTTCATAAAAATAAGAATACGTATCATTAGGCTTCTTACACACTATCCAACAAGCATCCGATTTGTCTGATAGACATTTAATCATCAGGTTTTCATCCGATCCGGTTTGAAACATCTATTTCTCTCCATGTTTACTCATTAAACAATTGAAGGCTTTTGCGCGAAGAAGGCGAATGGAGGGAAAGAGGGAGCCATAAAATAGAGAGACAGTGTTGCTATCACCCTCTCACATATTTTCTAAATTCTCTCTCTCTCTCTCTCTCTCTCTCTCTCTCTCTCTCTCTACATGCAATGCGTTCCATAATTTCCAAAAAGGAGAAAATCGCTTTCGCAATTTTCGAAAGTGAATTAAACTTTGGTCCAATGTATCTGTAATTAATCTTATTCAATTTTACATATTCATCCACCCACCCCTTCCTCAAGTGCTAGTAAAATTACAGAGAAAAGAATGGATTCATCCAAAATTGATAAACAAAAAAAAAAAAAAACATGAGTTATGGAACACACTGTATAAACATCTCTGTCTCTTCCATTCCTCATCAACACAACATTATCCACATACTTCCGATATCTTGGACGGAAACCTGAAGAATATAGGAAAACTGTCTATCGCAAAGAAAAAAAAAAAAACACGAGATCGGGTTACATCGTACGTGCTGTCCTCAATATTCAATGAATCATGGCTACCCAATAGTTCTGTTTGCACAAGAGAAAAAAAGGAAGTCTTGTGACAAAAGTTGAAACAAGAGGCAAGAATGAGGGATTGGGGAGACAAGTACGGAAATCAACTAGAGCCCGGATTTATATGCAAAATGTATGTTTATAGTAACATGCAGAAACGTATGGAAAGTATTTTTTTTCTTTCCGACGGACTTGTAAGGATTCGTCTGAGACGCATATAAGAGCATATTTTGAGTGAATTTCGATGTGCATGCATATTTTGTAAACTTTGCAGAATACTGCATATTTCCGAATTGTATTGCTGCATACTAGCATATTTCAGAGTATATCACAATAAAGTAGGTTATATTTAAAGTGATCTGAATCACTATGCAAACGCAGATATTGAATAAATTTAAAGAAAAAAAAACGTTGAGATTGTTGCTCACAATCCTAGGTAGATTCA
>JAGDQP010028389.1:0-24191 GCA_022664845.1 Lepisma saccharinum | reverse complement strand
ACAAACAAATGTTTATCAATACAATACTCACCCTCCACAGTCCCAAAGGTTAAGGACCAAATTACCTAGGAACCGAACATGAGAATGCTCTACATCAACTGTAAGAAAAAGCTACGTGTCAGTAACAGGGCATACGATTACAAGAACGTTAAGGTCAACTGTAGACTAAAGTAACTTATTTGTTATAACCATTATTCCTAATACTGAATACTCAATGATAATGATATAAGTAAGACTATTTTTAAACATAAAACTTAAAGAGAAATTCATCACGATAAAAGTAAGCATCCTACAGGAACAAATAACAATAGAATATTTTAAATCATACAGGGTGTTGCAAAATAACATCGACAAAACCACCTCACGAGATTCCTGACATGAAAATAAGGAAAAAAAAAAAAAAAAAAGGGAGAACAACCATCGAGAGTGCACAACTGCTTTGTATTGGAGCATAGGCTGCCGAAAGCACGGGAAAATGAAAAAAGAGCTTGATATTTCCAATAGCAATAACAACTAACGTTTTCGGTACTTTATCAATACAAGAGACTGTCACTGCCGGTTAGATGCCAGCGATTACGTTTAATCATCTGTACTCATACGGAAAGTCGTCCTATTCGTGCTTATTTCGACCCACATTTACTCCAGAGAATGTCTGGGAATACCTTATTTCCTTTGGGGAATTCCTTGCGCACCGATTGCACAATTTTGGAATATGGTTTTGAAGTCTTTGATGTACCATGCCACCTCGGTTCTACTGTTAATAGTATTGGAAATATGAAGCTCTACAGCTCTTTTTCCCCACACTTTCGGCAGCCTATAGCGCCGAAGAAGCATTCGTAGACCTTGGAAACTTTTTCTTTCTTATTTTGATGTCAGGAATCTCGTGAAGTAGGTTTGTCGATGTTATTTTGAAACACCTTGTAAATCAAATTTCAATCTATGCCACATATTTACGCATTCATTATCTGTGAAATAAAAATAAAATTTTGAAGGAAAACAACCTTGATTCTTGATCGTAGCGATTATCTTGCAAACTGTCGATGACTTATATCCGTGAAGTGTTAGTAACGTCCTAAACGGGCTGGTGAACTTCTAACAACTCGACCTGTACAGTTTTTGGTAAAGTGGACTCCGAACCACTCTGTTCAATCGAACTGAATCGATGACTTCTTCCTTGGTGAAATTAGCATCATTTAGCTTTCGGATTCGCTTAGCATCCATTCTCAGCGAATAACATGATTAGGAGTAGCCCTTGTGGTTCCTTGAGAATGTATTCCAAGAGAATCTAAAAGGATATGAGATCTTAATTTCATCAAGAGAGATGTCATCGACAGTTTGTAAGCTAAATGTTATGATCATATTACGACACGTCCACATGAAGTAGTAGATTGATTTGATTCTTCATCCCAGAATAATTTGTGTTTGCTTCACAGTTAATTGCAGGAACTTTGTTCTAAAACATATCGATTACAAGTACACAGCTACATCTATTTAGACCAAATTAGGTTTATCTTGAACTGGATCAAATTGACTACACCTACTGGTGACTTAGGCTGAAGTTCCGTTTGGTAATGTGTCACTTTTTTAATTATGTGGCCGTCTATCCTTCCCTAAGGTCATTGTCGCTTAGTAATATGGCTCATTGTAGCATCTGGTAACCCTGTTATGTTCCAAATTATGATACTGTCGAAACACGCTTAGTGTATTGTTATTCCTCCTCCTCATCATTACTATTTCCTTTCAATATATTCCTCATTAGTTAGCCTTTTTTTAAAAAAATTTATAAATGTCTAGTGTTTATCTGTCTTCATAAAGCAGTACATTACGATGCGAAACTACTGGACGATTAAAACTACTGCTACAACAACTTCGAATTCAGAAAATTATTGCAATTTAATTTTCAGTACTACTGTAGAAGTACCGTTAGTTGAGTTTGAACGAGTTTCTACCACACAACTACAGGTACGTTGCAAAACTGCTGTTTTGGTGTTGTGACGACGATATCCACCCGTAAATGATAGTTATGAAAGCGCCTGGCGATGGCAGAGAAGCCCATACTTTATATCCGAATAGTCTGATCTGCATTACTTTTATATAAATCAACATTCAATCCCCCTTCTTCATTCTACATTGTTTACGTGCTGAGTTTGAAAAAAACAAGAAATACGGAGAAAGTCTCATATCCACAATTCGGCGGCACTTAGTGCATGTCTACGGGTTTTCATACCCGACTAGACCCGCAATACAACACAACGTGGGTTGAACCAAACTAAACTACCTTGAAATTTAATTTCCACTTCAACACACAGAGACATTTCATAAAAAAATAATAATAATAATAAAAAAACTGTAGTGGTAGTACACGTTTCACAAGAGAAACATTCAAGTTCACTTACTTGTCGCTCCCAGACGACGCGTATCCCGCGCAATGTAATTGGCGAAAATAATGGACCTCATGCTGGTCTTCCCAGACCCACTCTTACCCATAAGCAAGACCTGTAAAAGAAAGTTATTGGTCAAATAAATGTAGTCTTCTTTAAACGCTACAAATATAAATACACAAACGAAAACACACAAAAAAATGATTAAACTAGCAGTACCATATAGTTCCCAAAATGTCTAAAGTGATTACAAATCTAAGGAAGTAATACGAATATTTCAACTCATCCCATTTACAGTATATTTCTACGCTACTAATGGAGAAACACAAACACAACTCCGAATTTACAATTTAAGGTCATCACAAAACAGAGGGTGTATAGATAATATTGCGAAATAATAGCTTCATTTTGTAAAAAGTTAAAAACCGCAATTTCTCTCCTATGTATTGTGTTTTCAAATGTACCATCACGGTAGGTACAAATTTGTCGCACACTGTGGATATCTATATTTCAAATGTACTACCACAATATGTACAAACCTGTACTGCAGTGTGAATATCTATGTGAATGGGATTCTTACGTTCTTGACTGATAGAATCTTTATTAACGGTCCTACGTGAGCTGGCGAGCTTCTAACGACGAAAACTAATGTGTTTGGCAAAGTGGGCTTCGAACCACTCCGTTCAATGGACCTCCAAACGATCTGAAACCGTGATCACGTGCACAGTAAATGAGCATGCTAACCTCTTGAACAATTTTTACTTTCTAAGTTGCGCGTATAATACAAAAGGAATAACCCGAGCTATCTGTCAACATTCTAGGTTCTATGGTCTTCTCTAGAAACAAGAGTTTGTCCTGGATTTGTATTACTTAAAGCTTATTACCAGAACATAAGAAGTGGCGAAATTTAAAGCTTACATACGATTTGTATCACAGCATGTTTAAAAATAACATAATTAGACTTACTTCCTATTGTTTATTACATTAGAAACATCGTCACCCGATTCCTTGGCTGACACACAGTTAAAAAACTACACAATGCGTTAATTACTTGAATTATATATGTGCGTTTGAAGTGTCTATTCCAAGCACGTAATCGTACTTTTTTTTAAGTTACCGTACTTAAGGAGGTCCAGGTAAGGAATTGGCGAATATTTTGAAGAAGATCATTCAATTAGTTCAGGGTTGACACGATTTTCTTATATTTAAATCAAAGTCTTTGATTTAAATAACTTGCGGACTAAAAAAAGCTACTAACAAACAAATTAGTGTTCCTCTTCAAACACTTCAACCAGTAAATACTAAATACAATTCACAGATATGTGATATGCGCTACGGAAGATAGACTTGGAAAATAGGCAATAACCTTTGAAAAGGAAGGAAAAAGTTTTACGTTACTTTCGTCGGTACACGAGGAATGAAGTGGTTTCAGAGGGGTACAAACCCTCATTATGTTCGAAAAAGAAACAATTTACAATGTTTCTACGTATCAGGTTTCCTTCTAAAACGACATCTATATCTTCCTTTCTTCCTAAGTAATTGCAGATTTTATAGTCACAATTGCCTTTTTCTCAATGCAGTTAAATCAATAGTGGATACGCAGCTTTTTACTTTCATCCTTTAGCATACAAATAGTACTTCCGTTGAGTATAAATCGCTCTTGAGCAATTTGTGAAGAAATCTAATAATTTGATACAAATATACAAGAAGCAGGTAATGTTACGAAACAATTTTTGTCTTGTAAACAAAAACTGGATTATCTGTTTTCTGTATGTACGTGTTCATATGTATTACAACAAAAATAAACATATCCGTAATACAAAATGGGTTCCTACGTTCTCTTCTAAAATTTCGCGTGTACCATGAAATGAACCAATCAAATAATTTGTTGAAATTCTAGACCGATCACTTTGCTTTTGGTCTACATCATAAGAGCCTATTATCACATAATTACTAAATGGTAAATTTCAAGTTTACATGATTCAAACCATAGAATATATATATATATTTAAATCAACCAACACTGCTCCAGTTAAATAATTTGGCTTAAAAAAACTTGCCCGGGAAGATGACCTGGGACTGAAAATGAAAATTTCACTCTTAAACGAGCGTCCAAACCCTTACATAATTATTACGAAAAATATATATTTTAAGAATATCGTAGTAAGAATTAGATTTACTTTTCCGGTGCTACTAGGGTTTATCGTTGAAAGAAAACAAAGAACTTAGGGGAGAAATGAATCATGCACGGCAGTAGAAAAAAATGTCATATCTACAAAAATGCGCGCGCGCGTTGCGTTCAATGTAAGTAGTTTGTACAAAATAAAGAGTAATTCTCACTACCGTTACATAACGAATGCACTTCCAATGTTGATATTTGCATTATGCATGTAATATAGAATATCATGTTAAATCAAGGGGTAGTCTGAGTGCAAGGGGACATGCCCTTGAACAATGTATCCTTGTACTAATTACCCCTCTCCCTCCATTGCTGCAATGTACAGATCCGAAATAATGCAAATAAAATTAGAAGTGCATATAACAGAACTAGTTAATATAAACCAGCGAAATGAGCAACAATTCGTAAGAAAATTGTGATTGCAAGGCGTAATCAAGCGAGTGAGTTGTTGCAAATGTCTTTTGGAAACAACGTTGTTTTGGGAGCAAAATATTGCTTTGTGTGTAAAACTATGCACCCACGATGTGGAATTGTTCAAGAACATAAAATATATTACTGGACGTGTGCGCGATAGAGTGGTAAACAAGACGAGGAACACCCGAAGTTATGGAGACGCACGAAAAACAGTGACGTTATGCGCTTTCTACAAGGGCGCTGATTGATTTTGCAGGTCATTCATATGAGAGCTATCAGAAAACAATAAGAAACTTCTTAGTTTAGGTACAGATCAAGTGTATAAGAACGTTTTTCCCGTTAAATCTTACGATGAATGGAATTTCGAACATGGCAATTTCCACTTGGTACATGAAGAATAAAGAAATGCTGTTGAGCTCTGGCACTGAATGTGAGTTAATTAAGCCAGGCAGATTCCCAATTTCAATGGAGAGTTACAGCGAAGTGTGTAAATATTTGGACATTTTAAGACGCAAGTGGGAAGAGGAACTAATGACAACTACGCATATAACCTAATGTTTTCCAACCTAACGTTTGTGACTGACTGTTGAGCAATCAAGCCATAAAATACGGAAACCAGGTCAATATTTCTTAAGTATATGTACTACAGAAATGCTGTAGAAATACGCAGTAGTAGTGATTTTAGCAAATTACGAATAATAAAACACAAAATGAAGGAAACGACGCTTTGATTCTAATATATCTGATCGACAATAAACCGAATCTGCATGATTTTTACCATTAAGAACTTGGTCTGAACAAGGCCTACTTGTAACTCAAGTACCTATGAGAAACAATTTTCCCTTTGGTAAATTACTTCAGGTTGCACTTTAGACACTTCCGACAGATTAAAAGAAAAGTCTGGTTATTTTAACCTTTATACGCCGGATAGGGATTTAAAAAATATCGTAGTCTAGTCCTTCCTAGTACCCCTCCTAATTGTCACAGGAACATGAACTATACCTCGTTGGAAAGCTAATGTAACACAGATTCCAACGACGTAACGTTTGTGCCCCCCCACCCCCGGTACTCAATCCGTAAAGAAAATAAAAATAATTCGAATGGGAGGTTGGCAACACTTATTTGTCGTACGCAAGAAAAAAAAAATTCTCACATATATGCGTTATTGGGAACAATCATATTTAAAAAAATGAAGGGCGTAGGTGCAATAGCAAGGGAGAAAAAAAAATTCGGAACGTCGTACCTTCTATGGTCACACTGTAAATTTTGTTTTGATGGACTATCGCATACCGTTATTTATAACATCGTCCCTAATTGTCACAGGGACATGAACGATACCTCGTTGGAAAGCTTATGGAACACAGATTCCAACGAGGTAACTTTTGTGCCCAATCCGTAAAAGAAGAAAATAATAATAAAAAATGTTTCTTTGACTTTTCTGGGATTCCGGCAAGACTGTTATTTGTCGTAAGCCCAATGGCCATATACAGGGTATGCTTGTAGCTCCTTTGGAGGAGTTGCCTCCCCAGATGCTCAGGGGGAACTAGAAACACCCAACTTTGCCCCCTGCCCCTCATCCGCGGGCCCCCCGACATGGATCAAATGCACATCGTTGGAAAGCTTCATTCTTCCTGAAGAGATTGACACCTAAATCATCCCTTTAGGTTAATTAGGAGCTGAGCTACTGAGGTTTAAAGTGCTGGCTCAGCCCTTGAGCCGTTCCGAGTCTAAAGGTTAATACCCCTTTGGGCCTCTCTTTAGTATACGTCGGGCGATCGTTCTGAAACCAGAAATGGAACAATTTCAGGCGGTGTCACGTTAAATGTGATGTGCATCGCTTATAATGAAAAAAAATCTAACCTGGCTTTTTTCAACCCGGCTCCGTTCGCTATAGCTCACTCGACATACTGTCCTGATTTTCGTAGCAAAACATCAATGGTGTTATGGAAATAAACGTCACTATGACGTAGCATTATTCAGATTCATGAACCTGTGAATTATTTCATTCGGAATAATCTCGCACCACGCAAGCTAAAGTAAAACCCCTCTTTGACTTAACTGGATTCATTCGGAATGGAGTACGAAACCATTACGCAGACTATGACAACTTCCCCCTCCGGAAGAGTATCCAAAGCGAGTCTCGGAATTTATTTTACGCAAACTTCCAAATTTTAATAATGAGTTTAAGCAACAAGATCATGTTGCACGTATCCAGGTTATTCAATAAGCCCAGTATTTACTACTGAATTATTCTCCACTTGTACTATAAGGATAGATGCTCAAGAATGCGTATTCATTCCCACATCAAGATACAAATTGACATGTTACTGTCTATCGGGATTTAACACAATCATACCTAATATTCGCACTAGTTCACCCTTACCTTTTTCTTCATTTTTAATGTCTATCAATTTCACAGTTGACACAATTTGCAAATACTGACGTTTCTAATCTGCAGTAGACCTGCCCACTGATTCAAGTCATCACGTGCTATGCAACAACTTCTAAAACTGCCCAGCCGAGCCGATACAATCTCACTTATCTAGCAAAAATGAGATTACACGTTTAAATTTGCCTAATAAAAGGAATAACCAAATGTTTAGGTTTTCTTAGACTCCAAGCCGCAAGCATTTACTCGTGTTTTTAGATATATTCTAATTTATCTTAATTTTCTTAACTTTACACACTTTGCCACACACTCCCTTTTTTTTCATAGCAGCACTGTTGCCAATGCCAACACCACACCAGTCACAAAGTGCAATTACATTTCAGATGAACATACAGGGCTGTTTGTTTAATTTCTCCCAGGAAAGGATTTTCACGCTGTTGAGTCTTGATAAAATTATTTTGTTCTTTAGGTAAATAAAAGATAAAGCCCGCTTTTCTATCTTGCGCAAATATTGACATTCTGTAATCATTCCTGATTTATTTCCTAGATATTTATATTCACTCATTTTTTTCATTACAGGCAACTTTGAAATTGATTCTGGTAGATAAGATAAAACTAATTGTATGATTGTTAACAATACTATGGAACTCTGCTAGAATTGGTAACTTTAATTGAATATCTATTTGATCTGAAACTTCATTTACGTTCCTTTGAGTAGGATCACAGTGTGGTAAAATTGAAGGGAAAAGGGGGGAGGAATTTCCCAGGCACCTCTAGACACTTCCACGGAACTTCATTGCCTTTGAGCTTTCTAGGTGGGGGGACATGTTAACAGCGTGATGAATGATATGAGATCATTTCAAAAGTTAAATAAATTAAAACTGAAACAATCATAATATTATAATTAGCGAAATGGAGTCAACTCATCAGAAAGCTATTTTATAGCGGGGACTTGTCAGTATCGTCCGACAATAATATCTCCAACTTCAAAAGTCAAACCTCAGATGTCTCATTGTCTGGCGTGTTAGATTTCTTTGTTTATCATGCTGGAAATTAGTCCAGCCGGTGTGATTAATGAAGTCATAATGGGAGAGAGGTCACTGGCAAACTCGGAAAAATTCAATAAATTATTGAAGGGGTGAGTAATAGTAAATTTCGTCAAACGATGTGTTGGATGTCGAAGACTGTGTGCATTAATAGATAATTTATGTGCATAATTTCATGTCGAAGAGCGAGATTTCTTATTTAAAACTTTCTGTTCTGCATAAGTTATCAATCATAGCCAACTGATTTGTACGGTGACCAGCGTGTGTTACTTTTCATTGGTTATTTCAAAACTGATCCAGAGACGTCATTTTCAGTAATGATTGTTAATGAAGAACTGTAGAAATTATATTGGTGAGAGATAGAGGAGAGGGGGACACCTATGAACACGTTGTTGAGCAAATTTAATTTTGCTTGCTCACACTCAGAAAATTTGTTCAGAGATATAAATAATATATGTATAGGAACATATACAGCTAGCCGAAGAAAATTACGAACTTCATTGTCACCTTAATGCAAAGACAGGAACTGGAAGCCTATCGTCCAAAGGTGCCCCCCCAGGGGGTAGATTTGAACAAGGTTGGGGTAACTTTGAACATGGCTGGGGCAGTTTTGAACACATCCTTAATTTTAATACAAGAACATTTATTTTCTTCGTAAATGCTTCTAAATACAAATACAGAAGCAGAAGAAAGAAAACTAAAGTTTTACTAGCTATACAAAGAATATAAACCAGGTGTTGTAATAAACTTTGAACTTGCTTGTTTGTTTCTTTATTGGTGTTATGAGGATTGCATAATCATTACGCTTGCATAAACTTTGAACTCGGACAAATTTTGTTTAAAATTTTACACATAACCTAATTGAAATGCGTTTACACTGTTATTATATTATAATGATTGGCGTGACTGAGAGCACGTGCCAATCATTCTAGATAAACAAATAGTGAAATGTGTGTACTACAAGTGTCTTAAACGTAAACAAATAGTGACACAAGCCATCGTAAAATCAGATGACAACAGCAGTTCGGCTGAAGACCGAAGATGGAGTTGGAGTCGCAGCTAAATGGAGTTGGCACAGCAGAAGGAGGGACCTAGAGGACCACGGACCCTATAAATATCCAGACATCTAGGCAACTAATATCACTCCTCGCCCGGGTGGTCACCTCTCTATAACCTTCCTGCTTACGACCCGCATTGGAAACGAAGCAATCCTTCATACAGAGTTTGCACTGGAACGGGTATGATTCCTTCCTACCTGACATACATAGTTTGCATTGGAACTGGTGTGTCCCCTTAAACATAAACGACTTGTAAAGGAGTCGGAACACTTCCCTGGCACACAGTTTGCAATGAAGCTGGTGTATATTCCTTTCTGTACACAGTTTGTAATGAAACTGGTGTAGAACTCTAACCTACTTCTCTGAGGCATAAAACCCAAGAAGAAGGACATAAGTTTTTGTAAACTCACTTGTAATCCCGAATCGGGACGCGGTTTTTATCAACCGTATTCGTCTTTGTACATAATTTTATAGTAAACTGGTCCTTGGAGAAAACACAATCCCGCCTATTATTCGCTCTACATATAAATTATATCAGTAAACCACAGGAACGTTACTTGGTGGATGCGACCAGGGTTTGGAAATATTTTTTTTCTTCAAACATCCAGTTTTCAACAGCACATAAATCCGCCCAAAATGTTAACCGGTGAAATCCCTTATGGGAAAGTGAATAAAAGGTGCATAAAAAGTGCGGCGTGCTGAGAACAGTTTTGTGTATACAAGATGTGCGAAATCAAATATCAAGTGCGTACATAAGGAATAATTCATCATAAACGTATTTTTGCCTTCAACAAAAACATTTTCTACGTCAGGTATGTTTCATTATGGTTTGTTTAGGGTTACAGTAAAGACTGAGTCGTAAAATTTAGAGGTAATAGGTAATAAATGCCAACTACGAGGTCGGGTAGTCACACCGGAAATTTTGATAATATTTCCGATAACGAAAGTAACATATACAGACACACAAACATGACTACAAATCCCTCATTTAGTCTGCCGCATCTTACCAAATTTTCGGGTAAAATAACTGAGAATCCAGATAGATTTTTTTATGTTGTTCGAGCATATGGGAACGATCCATAATTGGGTTGATGATAAAAAACAGTTTTGCTCATGTATCTTCAATATGTAGCTCTCGACATGGATTTTCAATTACAATTACAAAACCTAATGACGGAACTCACATATAAACAGCTGAAAGATAAGCTTGTAGGCCTTAGTTGACCAAAAATTCCACATTACAAGGCTCAAATAGAAATCAATATGTTTCAAGAGCAGCAAGATGAGTCTATAGATGCCTACTTTATTCGAAAATTAAGGGCCATTCGCCATAATTTACCAGAAGCAAGCGAGAAAGAAAAGGTATACTTTTTATCTCGCGGTTTACAAACAAATTTTCTAAAGAGCATAGCACTGGAAACCTATACTTCGGTACGTGATTTGCAGAACGAACTTCATTCTTTGAAAAAAATCAAACGTCGTACTGAAAAAAGAGAATTTGTAAGCTCTATAGGTCGAATAAGGTCATCATAACCCATTCCTCCCAGACCCTAACTTACAAATTCTTAACCTTCAAAATTTAAACCAGCAAATACGGAATTTATAACCTTCCAACAGTCAAAATTCTAGTTTCTAAACCAATGTACCTACCTTCTATCAAAATCCTGATTGTCAACAGCAAAGCAACCAGAATCGGAATCCTCAAAATAACCATAATCCAAATTACATGCTGCTTCCAATGAACCAATATATACGTAGAGACCTCGAGCAAGCACCTATCACCCTAATCGACGTTGTATCTACTAAACCAATACAAAGTTACGCATATGATCTGTTATATTCTGATAAACTTTACAAATATGAAAATACTTAACCTCAATCTGTTCAAAATAAACCGAACACCATGGATGACCTGATACATAAATTGGCGGAATTATCCTTAATGGTGGTAAAACATAACACCAACCAGAAGCCATACTACAAAAAGAAAGGGAAGACCAGTAACAAAAAATGTAATAATAATAATAAGAAGAAAAATGGAGGCTATAAGGAAGGAAAACAAGATGATTGGAAGGAGAGTAATCACCAAAATAATAGTGGCACAGCTACTGTATGTGCCGTCTACTTTAAGCGTGGTCATTCTGCCCATATAGATTGGTACAAGGACAAAAAGAACCAAGATTCGGGAAACTAAATAGCGAGCCCCAGGCACATAAATCCAAGGACCTGAGGGCGCAGACCAAAAAGAAGACCCAAGGACCTGCCGCAGCCGAATCAAAACTCAAGAAAGACAACAAGGAGAAAGTCCAAAAGAAGATCCAAGGACCTGCCACTGCCCAGTCAAAGAAGGTGAAAGTCAATCTGAAGACCCAAGGACCTATCGCCAAAGAGAGGACTGAAATTGTCAACCAAGAACCTACCACTGCTGAATCACCAAAAGAGAAAGTCAATCAGATGACCCAAGGACCTGTCGCTACAGCAAACATTGATTCTAGTCAATTAGTAAATCCGGAAAGGAGAGAGACAGTTTCGTATAACACGGAAGAAAATAAATCTTTAATTCGAGTCAAGGTAGATGATAACTCAATATTAATCATAATAGATACTGCCTCTGGTATTTCTCTGTGGTCCAAATTCCAACTACAAAAGAAATGCAAGTAAATTCCTTTTGTAACACACGTTAAAGGAATAGCTGGTAAATTGATCAAATTACTCGCATAGTACTGATTAAATTCAAGATTGGTAATACAATGTATTCTCATTACTTAAGATTCATTGAATACGGAGATTATAATCCAATTTTTGGCCAAGATATTTTAAAAAGACTGCAAAGGAAAATTGACTTGGATCAAAATATAATTAATTTTTATAAGAAAGCAAAGAAACCACAATTTCCTTGCATAGGAAAAGAGAAAGCGACATTTCACATGCTACAGTAAATATCATCCAACAACAAGCATCAGCAGATGTCTACATTACAAAAGACATAGTAGTTCCTGCAAAATCATATTTTTTTCTTCCTGTTAGTCAATGAAACAGAAAAAAACAGTAGTAAGCATTTCTTTATGTCAGATGGCTGCAAACATTGCGTGACAGACATGGTCTTGTTGTTTTATCATTGAAAATGCCTGTTCATGAATCTACTATTTTCGTAATTAATCCAACATCTAGAAAAATAAAATTCACCAGTGGCGTATACCGAGGAGGAAATTACTTACACAATTTCAGAACAAAAAGAAAGCGATCTGCACGATGTTTATAAATATCGTACAAAACAGGAAATTGAAGAGAGACTCAGATACACTGAAAAACTTTTCGATCTCTCACGTTTCGACTTCAATAAAAATCTGCCAGAAAAAATAAAGGCAAAAGTTTGAAAGCTTCTTTATAACTATCGTGACGTCTTTTCTTATTCTCCAAGCGACATCTCTTACTTCAAGGGCTATGTACTCCGTATAAAGATCGATAAAGCTGCAATATTTCATAAGAGATTACCGCCAGTCACTCCAGGGGTCATGGCACAGTTCGATTCGCAATTGCCAGATCTTCTCAAAGCCGGAATTATCCTAGAAACGTCTACAAGTGAATATTCTTCAACTCTGTTGATAGTAAAGAAGCCTAATTCTACGGAATTTCGTTTAGTTCTAAATATATAGGACTGTAATGCCTTTACAAAATACTTATCCATACCATTTCAGAATGCCGAAGATATCCTATTGAGCATACATGGTAAAACTCTAATCAGCACCATAGACATATCAGCATCTTACCATCAAATAAGATTGCATCCAACCTCATGGAAGTACGTGACTTTCGAAGTTCCATAGACAAGAAAGAGCTTTCAGTTTCAACGATGTGTGATGGGACACGTTTCGTCGTCCATAGTCACTAGAATATTGTAACAAGACCTGCCAAAATGATTATTAGTTTCGCAGATGACTTAGTGCTTAGTGACTATTCGACTGCAAAACAATTACATCATTTAGACCTACTTTTCACACGCTTACGAAAACACGTTTTTCGAGTGACTCCACGCAAATTACATTATTTTTTGTCCTGAACTTGATGTCCTCGGCTTCCGAATATTTGGTTCTCATATAGCTATTTCACCCAAAATAAGAATTAAGAATTTTGAACGCCAGAGAACTAAACAACAACTTAAGAGTTTTTAGGAATTCTCTTGTTTATTCGCAGCCACGTAGGATCCTTCACATCGAAAATAGAATCCTTTCAGCAACTCTTAGCTAAAGGTACCAAGTTTGAACAGAGTGATAAATTAGACCACCTCTTTGAACAAATGAAAGAGGATATTTTGACTGCACCAACTTTATCCCACTTTGATGAGAATTTGGAAACATGAGTTTACAATGACGCCAGACAATTCCAGGCAGAGGGAATCCTCAGAAATTACAACCCTGTAACACAAGAAGAGAAGGTGGTTGCCTATTGTAGCAGGAGACTCTCTAAGGGTGAGTTAAAAAGTAGCACTTGGAAGAAGGAATTGGTATCAATTATCTACGTAGTATGCCGTTTTCACTACTATCTTTTGAATCGCTCGTTCTTTTTTCTGACAGCAAGTGCCTGATGTGCCTGACAAATCTACAAAATCACCAGACTGTGTAGGTAAATGTACGCGCTTTTGTTTATTTTTAGTTGACTACAACTTTACAGTTAGACATATAAAATGCTTACAATAATCAACCGATTTGTTCTCCAGATTAGAACCCCGTGCAGACGTCGAAAAATCATCACAGGATAATCAAGAAGAAAAAAAGAACCGAAACATATATAAAAAAAGCCAATCGTCATAGGATAACAGACTTTGTCAAGAATACCGAGGACGAACTAGTCTTTCTCGCAATACCTTAGAAGACAATATTCTGCATACTCAAGACATTTTTCCAGCAGAAACTAAAAAATTCTCAAAGAACGGACCCATTTTTTTCCGACATAATAAATGCACTACTGGGGATCGATCCAGTAAAACCTTCATCAATGAGGGCGCCCAAACTCTATTGATTACAGCAAGACATTCTTTACAGAAAACAAAAACATCTTGGTCATGGTGAATTTTTTCTTTTATGTATACCCGATTCGATCCGAGACATTGGATTTGAGAACATGCACTCTCACTCAACAAGTGGACACTTTGGCTTTAGTAAAGTCTATAAATTATGTCTACAGAAATATTATCTATTTAATATTAAATAATTTTTTAGGATATAAGTTATGTAAACTTTGCCAGTCTTAAAAGAAGTTGCCCACCAAAAAACAAGAACTTTTACATGATCCAATAGGTAAGATTCGTGAACAATTCGTTTTTGATACTTTCGGAGGAATTCCAGTAGGTAACACAAGAAAATTTGAGCATTTATCTGTAGAATGTGCTAGTCGCTATATTGCGAAAAAATTATCGCCATATCAAAAGACAGTAACTAAGTTAATTAGGGACGAAATCATTCTGAGATTCGGATCTTCGAAAAGTATTATTATGGACTTGCATGCCGCACACACAAGTCAGGCGATGAGAAATCTAGCACAAGAATATGATATTGAACTCAAATTTAGTCCTGCGTATAACCATTCTCGTTCAGGACTGGCAGAAGTGGGAATTAAGAATTTGCAAAAGATTCTCAAGTTGTATGTCCAAGAGGACATGAACAACTGGCCGGAAAAACTACCTCAGACCGTATTTGCTTATAATAGTTCCTTTCAAACAAATTTAAAGAAGTCACCACATTTCTTGTTAATAACAATGTCCCACGTTCTTTTGCTGATTGTCAGATGGGTATAGCAGCATATACACAGATACCAGAGGAGGAGCTACCTAAGATTCGCCAAATTGCAGCCGAAAATGTATTAAAACACCATACTAAGCAAAAGAAGATTTTGGAGAGCAGGCACGCAGAAACAGAATTCTCGCCAGGGGATGACATTCTTGTTTACTTCCCGAAACGCCTAAAGGGTCTACCAGAAGGGTGGTGCCAGTAGTACATAGGACCCTGTAAGGTAGTACAGAAAATCAATGTCAATATGTACTGGATTTTGTTCCCCGAAAATTACAGGCAACAAGAACAAATGATTTCAGTTGATCGCATGAAAACATATTATTTGGAACAACAACAATAAAATATCAACAAAGAAACAAGTACTGGCTACTGAATC
Source organism: Lepisma saccharinum (assembly GCA_022664845.1). Taxonomy (NCBI): domain Eukaryota; kingdom Metazoa; phylum Arthropoda; class Insecta; order Zygentoma; family Lepismatidae; genus Lepisma; species Lepisma saccharinum. The sequence continues at coordinate 8,559 of JAGDQP010028389.1, read as the reverse complement.
ACATACTTTTAAAGAATAATATTAATATTGAGAAAGGAAACCAGATAGAAGTTCAGCAAAACTCTCCTCTCTAGTGAAACAGGAGCATTGCTTCTACAGCTAGTAACATTTCTTCTCACAGGATGGGACACGCACAAAGCTAGCAAACACCGACATCACCTGCCGACTCTTTACGGTACTACATACAGGTAAAACTATTCACACGATATGTAACGAAAGAGATTTTTAAAATAGAGACCATAAAATTATAACAAAAAAATCTGAATTTACGGACCAGGCAAACTACTGAATTAGAAATTGAATATTTTACTTTACCTGAGAAGTTATCCTTAAATTTTACGTTCAGTTTACATACTCTGCAAAAATCAGTAACTTCCTTGCAAACCCTAATGGACAACGAAAAAATGAATTACCTAGTAAATTTGCTGATCTACATCTACATGCAATAATTCCGTGATCAACAATTGCATTAGTCGTTCTTATATTGCTTCTTTTTGTAATTATAAATATTATTCTGTTTTCTATATCATCTTATGAAGAAACCGCAAGCCTAAAAGATTTCTATCTTTCCAGAAAATGGTTGTTCTACAGACTTTAATAGTGATCGCCGTGCTAGCCATTCTTCCAACAGTTGTATTCGTATATTAACTATGTCAAATGAATAATACTTTCAAATCGAACAGGGAGCATTTCACGAACAATGACTTCGCACTTGACCAGTTCATACACACTAATAGTGAATACATACATGAAACGTCTCACATTGAACGTTCGTTCTCAACAGGAATAGAAATGGTCGATAATATGGACAGTGCAATGACAACACAGACTATTAGCGACCTCGTATATAAATATTAATAAACTCAATGCAAACTGATACGCTTCACTGTCTTGAGGAAAATGACCTCGTTCCGACTGATTCTGCTTGCTCCGGTGAAAAAGCGCGTTACCTGTACCCAATTCAAAGGAAATGACAACGCCAGTGCCTAACAGTGATCTTTTTTACAAAGGAAAGTGTAGTGATCATACACGAGCCCCAGTGTTGATAGTGTATTTTATATTTTCTAAAAGTGAAATATTTACTGAAAATACCAGTGCATACTGTTTAGTCTTGAATGTGTGGATAAAATAAAAAAAATAGCTCCTCAAAATTTCATTTTGTCTCTCTATTTTTTATAATGATCCGCGTGACTGAGAGCACGTGCCAATCATTCAAGATAAACAAATAGTAAAATGTGTGTACTACAAGTGTCTTAAACGTAAACAAATAGTAAGTGACACAAGCCATCGTAAAAGCAGATGACAACAGCAGTTCGGCTGAAGACCGAAGATGGAGTTGGAGTCGCAGCTAAATGGAGTTGGCACAGCAGAAGGAGGGACCTAGAGGACCACGGACCCTATAAATATCCAGACATCTAGGCAACTAATATCACTCCTCGCCCGGGTGGTCACCTCTCTATAACCTTCCTGCTTACGACCCGCATTGGAAACGAAGCAATCCTTCATACAGAGTTTGCATTGGAACGGGTATGATTCCTTCCTACCTGACATACATAGTTTGCATTGGAACTGGTGTATCCCCTTAAACATAAACGACTTGTAATGGAGTCGGAACACTTCCCTGGCACACCGTTTGCAATGAAGCTGGTGTATATTCCTTTCTGTACACAGTTTGTAATGAAACTGGTGCAGAGCTCTAACCTACTTCTCTGAGGCATAAAACCCAAGAAGAAGAAGAGTTTTTGTAAACTCACTTGTAATCCCGAATCGGGACTCTCTTTTTATCAATCATATTCGTACTTGTACATAATTTTATATTAATGTGATTAACACTGGTTCTGGGAGAAAACACAATCCCGCGTATTATTAGCTCTACCTATAAAGCATATAAGAGAACCACAGGAACGTTACTATATCGCAAATTATTTCAACAGTAAGTTTTAGCTGTAGGGACATAAGCTACTACCGTGTTCCAATCTACCCCCGATCTTTTTGTTCAGTACGTTCAATTACGTACATTTTGTTATTATGGGAAAAGAAGGGTTATCAGAAAGCAACAAGGCAATTTAATGCGTGAAGAAGTGTATAGTTACTTTACTTCGTAAGTTAACATGGAAATATGCCACAGTTCTCTTCTCTCCAGAAGCTTACAATCTTTCAGATGAATTTTTACTTTGGTACCAACAAATTACATCAAGTACCATACTACATCAGGTAACGCACACAAATGGCGAAAAAGAAATGACTAATGTGTTTCATGATGTTTGCAATTTATAACTGTTGGACACAAGAAATTTCGTTTTATAAGTTAAAAGTTATCTCCAGTGTTCAAATGTATCCCACTCTCCCCTATTATGAATTTCCACGACACAAAGGAAACAGGAATTTGTTACGACTTTACAAATGACTAGAGTTAGCAATCTGACTAATGTATTATTCATTAAAGTCAATGGCCTATCGTTAACAACATTTTTATGATTATTAAAAGCCTTAGAAAAAAAGCTCCTTCCCAGATAGCAAAAATAACTTATCACACAATTGCAACAAGATGCCCCGACAACTCTCGTAGAATTGCTGCAGAACTGTGTATGCAATCCTAGTAACTTGTAGCAATTACGCAGCAACAGGCGTAGTTGACCCCCTTATGAAAGTGCTGGTAAAATGCAGCACAACTTGATTGCAATTGCTCTGCAACTCTCCTGCAATTACTCTGCAACTACCCAGCAATTACTCTGCAACTCTAGGGCAATTGCTCTGCAATTCTGTAGTAATTGATCTGGAAGTCTGCAACTGATCTGCAACTCTCTAGCAATTGATTTACAATTCAGCAGTATTTCATCTACTACTCAGCAGTAATTGATCCGCAATTGTGTAACAATTACTATGCAATGTTTGGGAAAATACTTTGCAGTCTAGTTATCTGTAAGATATCTTGAGTTGATTTTCTATGCGTCTTGAACAATCTGAAGTAATTAACAATGTATTACTAATTTATAATTAATAATAATATTTAGAACTTAATCCGTGCGTAAGACGTAATATGGAGACGATTTTGTTTTTAAGACATTAAAACGGTGATAATTTGTTAGCCCCGAACTTTCAGATTTATCAAGGCGTATAGGAAATCAAGGTATCATAAAGTTAACAACAAATCATTATCTCAAACATTGCATAGCAATTGCTATACCATTGCAAAGCAATTACTGCTGAGCAGCAGGTGAATTGCTGCTGAATTATAGATCAATTGCTAGAGAGTTGCAGAGCAATTGCTACAAAATTACATGTTACAAAATGTGTAAGTTTAATGAAATAAAATACATATTATCTATAAATCTGCAAGGTGTCATGTGATTTATTTTGGAATGGTCCAGTAGACTTATACTTTAGCATCGCTGCAGCGTTAGTCTAATGTGATTTGACTTGTAAGAACTATGAGGCCGATTTTGTAGTTAGAGGCAAGGGCGCTCATGTTGTTATATCCAAAGGGGGGCAAAGATAAAGCTATATTTTCCTACGATCTACTAAAAGTTATCAACAGGTTAATTACGACATATTACTAATTTAAGGGCGTAAAAAGTTAAAAAGAACCATCTCATGAAGTACATTATTAAGTTGACAATGAACAAAATAAAAACAAAATATAGAAAGAGCATACGAACATTTTATTTTTGTTTTTTATCTTGAAAAGTATAATTTTCTCTGACTAGAGGGGAGAGAGCGCTCCCTTGCCCCCCTAACGGGCGCCCTTGGTTAGAGGGATAATAGAATCACTCGAATACCATAGCTCAATAAATAACATATGGTCAGACGAGTGACACGACATTCCGCAAATTTTCCGAGCCTCTTTAGTTTCTTTATTTATTGATCACATGCATTACATTGCGTGGACCAATCACTCTCCATCTTAGGAGAAAGTGCTATTCAATTTTGTAGCAATTGCTCTACAAATTTTGGTGGCAATTGAACTTGGGTTTTCTGGTTATTAATTTCAACGACCACTTGCAGCAAAATTCAAATCCAAGAGGCACATCCTTGGGAAGATTTTGAGGACATTGAATATTACAGTGACACTTGTAGGAAAATGTTGACAAAATTGCAATAGGAAAAGATTTTCCATAGAGTTGCAATGTTAAATTACTGCTCGTGCTGCATTCTTACGATTTTTGGCAATTCTGGCAACTCATTGGCAATTCAAACACCGAATTGCAGCAAACTAACTTGCTATCTGAGCTAATTTCAGAATACCCTTAAATTTGGTTTATCGGATAAGGTTTTGCCGCAAATTTCATTCATAATGTAAATAATTAAAAGTTTCACTGCTTTCAAGCACTAAATGTTTCTCTGAATTCGCAATAAGGATTTGGCACGATTGCTGATCTTAAACTACTTTTTGATGCTGATAATGACCTTAGATTATTCTTATGACGTGAGCTTATTGAGAAAAGCAGTTGTAAGTTTTGAAAATACATAGAACTGACTCAAGATTCAAAACTATTTCGTAAAATTGAGAGAAAAAAAAAGGTTTTATCTGTGCATCGAAAAAAGATTTTCTTAGAAATAACAATTCAGCATCCTCATGTAATTGAAAATGAGAATATGCAGGCTTGAAAATAAGATCACTGGTCTTATTTCTAAACCGGCATCTTTTCACTTTCAATTTAATGAAAATGTTGATATCTTATTTCCAAGACAACTGTTTCTCGGTGCGCCGATAAGAACTTTTTTCTTCAATTTTAACAAAAACATTTTACAGTGCTTTATTAAATTTCACCTTTCGTTTTTGAATGTGGTGAACAAAGTCGATAATGCCAAAGAAACCTTATGAATAAATTAAAACAGCACAATAGACCTGTTCACAATTCCTCACATATGTGTGTCAAAGAAACCTGTCTAATAAGCAGAATATAGTCTCCAAATATACACTCTAAGTGCATTGCTTTCTTCTTTACATTTTCTTTGAACATGGAACACAATGATTACATTTTACCAGGTCTGATGATTGTTTGGTGTGTTCTTTATATTTTGATTGGTGTTTCTTCTTCATCGTTGATATCAATCTGATCTTGGACTCTGGAGAAACTGACGCTTATATTGCAATTGAAACTTGAAGATATCGAAGGGTTTCTACCATTGTTTGGTGATTAGCATCTGGTGATTTCCAGAAAGGTTTAAATGATAGATGATATTCAATTCATTCCTATTTATCAATTGGGCTCATGGAGTTTGAAATCTTGAGTTTTTCATGACTTCGTGGATTTGGTGACCCGCAAAAGTGCTTTGTCCGCAATTTATGGTGTGTACTTTTAGGAAACATTGTCATTGCATACTCAGAATAGACCAACTAAATGTCTTAGCAGTGTTATTAATGCTAAAATTGCAAGAAACCAAATATTTCCAATACTATTATAGCACAAGAAAAATTAAAAATACCTGTAATATAAATAAAGAAAACAGTTTTCTAACAACAACGACTATACTTCAATAACCACAAACAGAAACTAAAGCCTCGGAGCTACTTCAGATTGAACTATGCAACTGAATAAAGACGTAAGCAAGAAAGCTTACTGAAGAGAAATTTGAATGCTTGGGCTATGACATCTTAATGTACGGACATTTAAATATCTCGCCTAAAAGAATCAGCTTCAATATCTGAATTAATTAATTTAATAGATGTCAAAAATATTAACTTTTCAAAATATCAATATTCCTCAGGAAGGGTGAGTAGTAAGGCGTCTTTAAGATGAGTATCCGTAAATTATTACTTTATATGGATGTATAAATTACTATCGGCCTTATTCATGCATTTTAAACTTTGTATATAATCTCGTAATATATATTCTAGAAGATATATTAAAGAAAAATAGAACATTCATAGAATTAAAGTAACATGATCATACAATAATATTTATCATTCATGTTTTTAATTTTATTATTTTATGGATTGGCACATTTGTGATTGCATAAATTACAATGAATGTAGCAATAAACCAGGAAATGATGGGATACAATCCAAAGTAACTGCGATAATATTCATGCAGTAAACAGCACAAATACATACACTAAATGTATGAAAATGGAATAGCAGAGAGTATGATTATTATGAAAGAAAGTGATTACGAAACAGCCCAATTACTAGAGGAACACCCCCCCCACACACACACACCTCAAAGTGCTTCAATTTCTACACTGGTTTATCCTTATAAACAATGCTCGTATTAGAGACAGTTGTATCTTCAGGTAATACGACTTTCAAAACTTGTGGAGAATGTATTTTAGTGTGCGATTTTATTAGTTCTTCGTTAAGATTGATTGTTGGATCCGAAGTTTTTCCCTGCGTATCGTCATCATTAAATCTGTATGTCTCTTACTTGAATCTGATCCTTACTGTGTTGCCTGTGTTTATTTTTCGTTTATTTTCTGTTGATAGAAAGGTTGTAGTTCCATTGAAGCACGTGTTTAAATAGTTTATTTTATAAGTCAATTAAAAAGCATTAATTATATAAAGCTGCCCTTAAAATATTTCAGTAAAAGAAGTTTAGTATTTGCAGAAATAAGGAAAAGATCAAAAGAAATGGAGTGAAAATTTACCGCGAAAAACAAAACACATTTTCATTGGTCAACATCACAAGTAACCATAGCTTACGAAGCAGAGTTTGCTCTCATACGCTTTTATTGCAGCTTCAAAGAGTATATTGGTATTGCAAGTTCAAAGACTATGGGATAATGAATGTTTACTTTTGATAATTTTTTTACCGAGCGCATGCGGCTCAATGGTAGAACTTCGGCTTAGTTATCAGGAGGTCCTGGGATCGATCAGCGGCCGCTCATCCTGACTGAAACTATTTTAGGTTTTTCCTCAGTCATACCAGGCAAATACTGGGAAGGGTACCTACAAATAGGTCCTGCCTTCCAACATCCTCTCTCCCACTCTATCCCACCCTAAGCTTTAGATCCCTAAAGGCCTTAAAATATATTTTAATTCAACTTAGAATAATTTGTTTTATTCTTTTGGAACATTCTGTTAGAAGATTTTTTATTCGTTTTATAAGAGGTAAATGCCGTGGAGGATGTATTTGTGAAAACAAACTCCAGATTATCAATGGAGGATGCTCGTATGTACCTAGTCATACAGATAATATTCTAAACATCAAGATATCCTGATGTACAAACCTATGTTTTATATTTCAACTTTGTTTATTTTGTATCAATTCCAGTTTATAAAATATTAATTTCATTTTTGTAAATTCAGAAAAAAAATATTTTTTACGGAGAGACATATGTAATGACATATATTTATGCGCCGTGGCTACGCACATGATTATAATACTTTTAAATATTTTCTCGTATGTGCTCTATAATCGCTGCAAGTTTGGATTTGACATCTTTTGTACATCCGAATTTATGAATATTTTACTACAACATGAATAAGTTTAGCATTATGTAAAGCTTTTGTGTACGTCATTCTGTACAACTCAGTTTCGGGAATCGGGCGAGACGCTTTATGGAGCAGTATGACCGCGAACTGATCTCCTAGTATGTTGTTTAGGTGATGTGTGAATTTGTCCCTGATTTGTTTATTAATAATTGGACTAGGGTTACTTGTGTGAGTATGTGCATGTATTATAAATCTTCAGTTCTTGTAGTGGACTCACAGTGATAGGTTCGTATCCTTGATTACCGGGGACGTTCCTAAATAAAGAAGTTATTTAAATAAATTTAACCTTACTTTTTATTTCATAAGTAAGTTTTATTAACATTGTGCTATTAAGACTTTCGCACCCTTGATTAACCGGGACATTAGTTTGATATTTGAACTTAATAAGCATGAAGCTTGGGCTCTAAGTTTATGAAAGTAAGTTCTGAAGAAAACGATTGCCGAGAAACGTCCTACTGAGGCCATGAGATTTGAAGAAGTACTGACAACACCTATAGCTACAGGGTGTTTATAAATAAAGTAGCAGTTTTAATATTTACATTGTAACCTTAATCCGTTACAATATTAAATTGCTCATAGCAGTAGGCAGGTAGCCACGCAATAATTAGAATTAAATGTTAATGTGTCTTTTCTTGAAGGCAATAGTAAGAGCAAAGTCAGTCTATTTAATATTTCATGCTCATGATTTAGTAATAATGCAATTCATATCTGATTGAGAAACAACAGGATGTTTCATCCAGTACTCGATTAAGCTATTTGGGGAACCAGGGTTATTGTCTCTGTTAGGGCCCCATCTACCTGTCTCCTGTGCAAGGTCGTCTTAACATCATTGTTGGCCCTTGAACAAAGCAAATTTACTGGAGCGCCTGCCTGCACAGACACACATGGAAACGGTAAATAAAATTAGATCGTTAGCAAAATTCATTATTTGTAAAATAAACATGCATTTTTAAACTTTTTATCTGATATTAGAATAATAAATAAATAAATAATAAGTTCACCACAAGCGGCTATACAAATCTCAGTGCTGTCTGGGATTTATTTTTAAAATTCGAATCCTACTAAATATATATATTTTTTTAAATATTAGAAAACAAAGCCCAATAAGGACTTCGTATCCTGAC
>JAGDQP010028388.1:0-24192 GCA_022664845.1 Lepisma saccharinum | reverse complement strand
ATACTAATGTGCAATCTATCATTTTCCACTTTTGTGAATGTGGTAACTCTAGCCGTAATAAGATTCGGTACTATTGTTGTAACAATCAGCGATATATTTATGTTTCTGTTTACACATTAATTCCAACAAGGTGTCGATCATGTCATTTTTGTATTTGGTTGGTATGACTATGTGAGGCACTCGTATGACTTTTGTTTACCAGCGTAGGGTTATTAACAGTGTTGCCAGCGTGGCCGGAATATCAAAGAAAATTACATTTTTAAACACATTTTTTTATTTTCTTCTTCTTCTTTTCCGAATGGGGGGCCAGGGGTACCAAACATACCTCGTTGCATTCCCCGTTCTAGTAGCTTTCCAACAAGGGATCGTTCATGTCTCTGCAAGAATTAGGAGGGACGCCAGGGACGATAACATCAAGGTGTTAATTCCCTGACCGGGGTCTAAAGGTGACAAAAATACGCTTTTTTCAATTTTGACATTTTCGTGATTTGTGAAAAAACGTGACGTGATACGACATTTTGAAGGTCATTTTCGGAATCTGTGGACAAAATCGATTCGGATACACCTTTTTGTTTCAAAACAACAGAAAAAAGTTGAAAAATTGCATATCAGTGTTATCTAATGATCATGAAGTAAATTCATTTATTCAGCTGCTCTTTAGATAAGTCTCATTAGGAAAACCGAAAGCAGAATAATCTAAATGAATCAGATTAATTACTGGGAAACAAATAGGCTAACAAATAGATAACAGCTCTAAATAATGTCTATGACGTAAAAACATATTAAAGATAAGATCTACGAAACACATGTTTTCGATTATACTTTCATTTGTAGACAAAATAGTCTTTCTACCAAAATAGTGCTTTCCTAACTCGTTGAGACCTTCTCACGTTCACTTCTGATTGTGGCTGATGGACTACTTCAGTGTCTTCTTCTAGATTTTCTTTAGGTTGTTCAGGTCTAGTATCAAAATACATCTGATGCGAATGATAAACCATAGTCTGGTGACCAATCTTAACTAAATAAGTATTGAATCCCAATTTCTTAACAATTTTGCCTGGAAGAAAATGTTGTAATCTTGAAGCGTGATTTATGACCCAAACTGGTCTATCCTTTGACTCCAAATTGGACTTTGAAATGAAAGGGGACTTCTTATTCTTAAATGTCAAAGTATTAAAACATGTACGCGGCTTGTAAGATAACAAAAGCGATAATGGTGTCTTGCCTGTACTAGTGGAAACTGTATGAGCTAAAAAATAATTGATTTCATTGATTCATCTGCGTAAAAGAGCAAAATCAGTTCTGTAGCTGTTTTCGATCCACTTACGATCTAAGGTCCTCTTAACAGTTTGTACAGATTTTTCTGCAACCCCATTACTAGGTGCATGAAAGGGCGGGAAATGTATTAACTTTATTCGTTTCTTGTTACAAAATTCACTAAACTGAACAGATTGAAAGGGAAATCCATTATCTATGATACATTTCGGATAACCAAATGCATTGAAAACTTACTCTAAACTCTCGATAGTAACTTGTGCATTTGTGGAACTGACTATCCATTATAGATGAGTCTAGAATATGTTTCAGTACAAACTAGTAGATGAACTCCTCTCCACATCGCATTATCTACACGTGTAACCTTTCTAGAGGTTTGGTCGCACTTGGCCAAGAATTAAACTTCCTTTTTGCTGGATTGTTCCTTGTTGACCAGCACACTGTACAGGAGTTAACCTTGTCTTTGATCTGGTGTTCCATGTTTGGCCACCACACTGACTGTCTCGCCGTCAAAACCATCTTTGATACTCCCAGATGACACTTATGTAATCTATTAAGATATTTTTCTCGCAACACTACCGGAAGCACTATTTGTTGATCCTTCCATAAACAATCTCTTTGAATAGAAAAATGACGATTAAACTTAAAGTAAGTAGATAGCTCAGAATCTTGAAATTGTTTAGGTAATTTCGCTGGCCAAGACATCAATCATAAACTGTTCTCAGTGTTGGATCTTTGTTAGACACTTGCCTAACTTCATCAAAAGAAATAAGCCTATCATTAAACTCCATAATAAAAGATAAAGATTCTTCTGAATCTGTTGTTTCATCTAATGATGGTAAACGTGATAAATAATCAGCTACGAAAACTTCCTTATTATATTCAAATTGCAAATCATTCGACGCTGCTAATAATACACCAACGTTGCAGTCTTGGTGAAGCCGTAGACGGTATCGCCTTGTCACCGAACAAAAGTTTTACAGGTAGTGAATCAGTCCAAACCTTAATCTCTCTTCCATAAATATAGTTGTGAAACTTTTTTATTCCTAGAATTACTGCCAATGCTTCTCGCTGATATTGAGGGTAAAGACGTTCGGCACTAGATAACGTAGCTGAAGTACAAGCTATAGTATGAAGTTTCTCTTTTATTCTATTGCATAGAACTGCCCCTACTCCATCTGGACTTGCATCTGTAATTAGAATTAATTCTGCGTCTGGCATAAAAGGGTGTAATACTAACGCCTTCTTCAATAACAACTTAAGATGTTCCCATTCATTGTTGTGAATCTCAGACCAAATCCACTTAGCATTTTTAACCAGCAAAGCATGTAAATTCGGACTTTGTGCCGATTAATTAGGAATGTGTCTGTGATAGAAAGATAGCATTCCTAAAAAGGACTTCAATTGAGTTATATTCTCGGGACAAGGAGAATCAACGATAGCCTTGATCTTATCATGTGAGATACGAACACCGTCCTTAGACACCTTGAAACCTAGATAAGTTATTTCATCTAAAAAGAAAGGCCAAGAAAACACTTTTATCCTTGCGCACCTTGACATTGTGTTTTTGAAATATGTCTAGCACCTTCACCACTCTAGACATACACTCTGTTTGATCTCGACCGTAAATTAAGACATCATCTAAATATAAAACTACACCAACATGGTTTCTTAACATGTCGTCCATAAAATGTTGAAATATTTGTGCACTACAGCTTAGCCCAAATGGTAGCCTCCTCTGTTGGAAATGACCCCACGGAGTGCTTATTCCAAGAAACGTTAGTAATTCTTCTGCCACTTCCAGTTGTAGATATGACGAGGATTCGCAGTTGTTTATTACACATTTAATAAACTCATTACTAATTTAATTAACTTGCATCAGATCTAGATTAACACGAGGAGAAATTATGAATAGATAAATTGTCAGGTTACTCCATAACTATTACAATAATAAGATAAACAATCGGAAAATTTTATGTACTATAAACAAAAAAGTTTATTTTGATAAAAGGTTTCACATTTCCATGTCAGCATTGTCATGTTAGATCTGTTTCTACAATCACGGAATTGGAGCATCCACTACCATTACAATATCCACATGATGATGTGCACATAAGACCTGTTTTTCTGCAAGTGCAGGAACCTTCAAACTCTATTCTACAGTCCCAGTAAATAAGATTGAATAAGCTATCCGGAGCTGGAGCCTTTAGGGTCATAACTGGTTCCAGACAAATTTCGATCCTGAGCCAACCCCACGATGTAGCAGACAGCTTGTTGCCCCTTCAGAGTTGAACTTGGTGGTACACTCGCAGTGAGTGCTGATGTGCAACTGCACTGGTGGGTGGAAAAGCTTCCAACTGAATCTCACTAGTGATTGGGCATCTTGCAATAGCTTTCATGAATTTCACATATCGGAGCTGATCCAGAGAGAGGACCGATTTTCCAGCACCATACAAGGCAAAGAAGAAAGATCCTCCAGCAGCTGTGACAATTTCAGCCGACGCGTTTTCATTATTAAAAATACTGACACGTTTTTACAGATCATTGCTATTCTGGAACAATTTATGCGTTTTCCACTTTCACTGACGGTAAGAGGCCGAGGTTGTATCACATCCTGTGACTGCATGAACAAAACATAAATATTCCTTCATGCAACCAAGACTGTGTTGAAGTTTTTTTGAACTAAAAGCTTTAGAACGGAGACTTTTCCCCTTCCTGGTTTAAGGAATGTGATACACACCTCTTCACTGGTTAATACGATTACAAGTGCAAGAAGATCGATGTCTTCTCCAACAATAGTTACCATTTCCGACCCAGATAGGGAGAGCTCCAGAGCTGTGTGCACAATTTTAGTATCTGAATGCCCAGAAGCTTCAAAAGCACTAATACCTGCAGTAGTGAGATGATTACATAGTCTTTCAATTAACCAGGACTTGTTCTGTAGTTTCGCCAGGAACTTCTCTTGGCGTGTAACAACTGGCGTTGAATCAGTAAACTTGACAGTATGAGACTGCAGCTTAATGGATCGTCTCATTCACTCCATACTTTTGGTGTCTTCAGTATCATTATAACCAACAAATACTACCGTTGGGGTGTTACCATAATGACGAGTAATATAACTTTCACATTCAGCTACCACATTACCAAACGTACAAATTTGAGGCCTGACAACACGATGTAGAAGTAACCCTCCATCAATTACGAACCTTCCTTGACAATGATCGTATGCTTCTACCTCACCATTGCTTTCTAGAACATCAAATAGCATTGATATTTTTGTCTTTCTTAAACCTACTTCATCAAACAATGATAAAGGTTTTGGTGACAGATCGTACTTGAAATATTCCGCGAGGTTTTCATTGCTCTTAATCACTCCAATAATACGAATGAATAATTGTTTTGTGTTGACAGGGACTGCTGAGTTCTTTATTTTTACACACTTGGTAGCTGTCGCTAATGGGAGTACCCTAGCAAATCTTTTCAACTTAATATCACAAAAGTTCTTTCCAAACATATGAGAAATACTACTTTGCCAACCTCAACAGCTTGTTTACAATTTACATCACTGTCATTTATAACTCCTGTTGTAATGCTAGCAAGGTGATCGTTCTCTGGAAAAGGCTTGTGTTCTACCAGCCATTCCACCACTTTCTGGATATCACCGTTATCTCGTTGATTACGCGCCTCTTTTAGCTCAACGTTATGTTCTCCGGATTTGAAAGAAAAAATGCAGAATTTACCCAAACTGTCCAGAATATGTGATGATGCAGGAGCTGTCAACACCCATTTTGTTACCACACTATCAGTTACAACTCTACCATGTGTGAGGCCTCCAACACACTTCATTGCGCGCATTAGAACCTGCTCAATCGTCATGTCTGTCCAAATGCCACTCCAGAACATCACTTCTCCGAATCGGAAAATACCCAAGTCTAGTGAACAGGTTGTAATGGTTCAATATAGGACGTTATTATTCTAAATACGTTTGGACGTAGAAGATTTCCTCCGGCGAATGATTTTATCTTCTGTTGGGTCGATGTGTGGGCAGACGAATCACGTCACTATAGTTCCAACCAATCGAGATGCCTTCTTTTATGGAACCAAGCCTTGCGGGTGAGGCTAAACTCGATTATTTAATAGACCCTGGCCCCGAGAAAACTTTAGTTTCCTCATGTGGACTACCGTAGAGTCAAACAAAAAACAGGTACGGGTACTTATTAAAATGCTTATTAGACAGAACTACAACTTCGCGTTGCAATTTTATTTATTCTTTCTATCCATCTCTATATTACCGACTTAGGTTTTTTATTTGTCCCAGTATAACATGTATCTAGGCCATTTGATATTTCCGGTTTAGACCATAAATAAAACGATTGCGTACATGCTTTAGCATTTAGCCGTATTACAAAAATAGTATTCTGGCCCCTTAGAACAAATGTTTCCATTCAAAAAATCAAATTTAACTTTTCAGCTAGTATCACAGCGACATATTAAAAATCCAGCCATCTAACATGCTGCAGATAATCATACGCTGCTCATCTTGCTGCATCGTAACAACTGAAATGCAAACATTACTTTATTGCAAACAGCATAGTGCTTTAAGGAAGAAAGGTCAAACTTGCTAATAACGGTTAATAACAAAAGTAAAAGGAAGTAGTAACAAAGGTAAACATATAAACTTCATTGCACAAACATTATACCATCATGGCATATCAAGATTTTACACCATCAAATACACAACTGTGATTTGCGTACATTAGGTTCGTTTCCGTGAGTTTAGATTAGTTTCTCTTAGTTTAGACTACTCTGTTAGATAGTTTAGATTAGTTCATTGATTAGTATATGAGTGCATAGGCTACTTTGTATATTCTCCAGCACACAACACAAACTTGAACTTCACTAGTTACAAAATATGGCTTTAATTTAGCTGTTGCACTCCAAGGCTGTGACCTACCCATATCAAGGTGTAGCTGCCATTCTCCATTCCTTTTGTACGAATATACTTTCTGATAAGTTGCACTTGATTGAAATACTGTACCCAATGTTTTGATGTGTGACTAACAGTGCCAATATTTTCCAGGAATTTTGCGAATTTCACATAGATATAATTTAGTTCAGTAGATTTGCTTATAACATCCAACGCTTTTGGATTATTTCTTAGACTTTCCGCCAAGTTCCTGATGACGGAACATTCTTGGTCGTCCAATCTTTCTACATTGAAGCTCCCATAAGACAAATGAAATATTTAGTTCCCGCCCCCTAAAACAGGTCCACGTGTGGGTAGTATCCTATTGTTGCTTCAGATTTTTTTTAAAATATCGAACATTTTAATATAACAGCGCCAAATTTCACATTAGTTATAAAACAGATTTAGCTTCTGCCGGAAGTTCCCTGCTAAAAATAATCATGAATTTCCGTTGTTTTTTAAGAAGGGAGCTGTAGCCCCATATCAATCACTAGTAAAGGAAGTAGCATCGGAGCATTGATTTTGTGCGTTTTGCGATTAATTTGACGCAAACGTTTCACATTGACATTCACAAAATAAAACTTGGGATTTTTTTTTAAATACTTAACCCCTGTGCCCCCGTCCCCTCTTTCTCTAAGACGGTGCGTTACTAAAATAATATTCCAGCTTTGACGCACTGAGGCATTTTTGTGCAATAATGCAACGTTTTTACATAAATTGTTAAAAAATATCTGATTCTGCTTGCATGTCCCTTATAAGAATATTCATCATGAATTTCTTTCAAGTGATCTTTGAAAGGTGGAGGCAGTATCACCGTATCAGTTACTGGCACATGCAAGGAGCACCAGAGCGTTAATTCTTTTGATTAATCGAATGCTCATTGGAATTCCCAAACTAAATTTTGAATATTTTCTAACAGTCCACCAGCTTTTGCTACTCCCTCTGTGCCCCTATCCCCACTTAAGGGGCTGCGTTACCAAAATAACATTCGAGATTTGAAAAACTCATACATTTTTCTACAATGATGGTAAATGTTACTTTAAATGATCAAATATATTAGCTTTTACCTGTATGTTTCTCCTAAGGATATTTATCGTGAATTTCTTTTAAGTGATTTTTGGAAGTGGGGAGTGTAGCCCCATATTAGTCACTGGAACAAGCAACGGATCATCGGATCATTAAGTCTGTGATATTTGTGATTAATCTGAGGCTCAATGGCATTCCCATAATAAAATTTGGGATTTTTTGTAACACTTCACCTACTCACTTGATACACCCCTTGTCCCTCCAAAGGGGAATCTTAACCAAAATATTGTTTGACACTCCTGTGCTTGCATTGCGGATAAGTGTTATTGCATTTTGTAACTAATAATTCTCATTTGTCGCAAAATCATAACAAATAATTATTTAAATAAACTGCCTTTCCCATAAGGAAAATGAACTTTTGTGTTTACGCCAAACAGTGATTGTGTACAATTTACTTTAAATGTTTGAAAAATTCAGACATTTTAAAATAAGAATGTCAAATTTCTCATTAATTGTGTCAAACCTTCCTCTTTTCTTAGTACTCTAGAAAATACCACGAGTTATGGAAAAGTCTGTGTATATAATATAAGGTATTATTCAACTTCATAATTATTATACAGCCTAAATTGGACACCGATCCACTAGATAGCCCTCGTTCAATTGGGCGTTGTGTGGTTAATGCATCCACTTCCAATGCCACTCTCCCAGAATCTACTTCTTTAAGTTTTTTGCGACAGTGAGTTAACATCGAAAATCTACAAGGTCTCACCGGAAATCGAAATCCGGTCCGTTTGTATTTTAAAAAAGGGCGTGAGTTAAGCAGGATATCGAGATAAAGACAAGAATGAAGACAAAGTTTGCAATTGCATTAGAAACTGCAAACTACTAACATGTGTCTGCTCTCAATATATCCTCAAACACAATAATATGTATTTGAAAGTCCGAGAGACGAAGAGAGTGATGACACGTAGTCAGAAGATGATGATGATGATGAATACGATTTATAAAATTATATTTATGTTCTTCTATAACATGCATTGCCTATGTAAACGTAACAACTACCGTTCCTACAAATTGTAAGTAAAAGGTTATACATAATATGTATAATAAATTATATTCCATATCAACATGTCAGGAATACACTAACATTTTATTCTGCTAATATAAGGACTAGCTATATTAATAATAATTGTTATTACGTTTAAATAATATTGAATTTAGTTGAAATTAGGATTATTTTTCCAAACATTATGGTAAGAATGCCTGCTATTTATTTAGAAAAATAGATGATTTTCCAGACCGTTAGTGCGGGGTGAATAAAGTAGATTTGCAACACTGATAGTTGGAAATGTTTTTAAAAATGAGTTGGGAATACTGTCCTAGTGCGTAAATCCCAAATTTATTATGTTTACTTCCTAATCTAAGGAAAAATATATGTTCAACGGCAAGGAAAAATTCAAGACATTTATTTATTTAAATTAGTTAGTAACACTGACAGATGCGGCATACAGATTATATTTATCACATATGCTAGTACTTAAATGCCAATTTGTTGCAAATTATATCTAGTGGTATGGTAATAATTTGAACAATTTAATTTTCTTATTTGGTTGCCACGCTGACAACTGCGCGCAGGGAGATCCTCTACGACCTGTACCTGTAGGTATGTGAGAAGTTTGAATTTTAAAAATTGGTTGGCAACACTGAAAGCATGCATTTGTCGCGCCGGGAGCACTTCTATAACATGTAGTAGTACCTAGTATATGTACTGTACACGAAATATGGTACAAATCAACGGACGCGTGTAGATTAATATAAGGAGAGACATTTGTATAAATAAAATTGTAAAATAGGTTAGTGAAATAGAACAAAAGTGGGCACTACTTACTTCATACAAAAGTCCGGTCATTCAACGGATTACCGTTAACTTACCACTCTTATATTAGCTGCACAGAAACTCTTCCCAGATTTAATTCGTAGAAATACCATCATCTTTCCTTTACATAATCCAACTTATAGGAAATATTTAGCCTGGATTCCATTATTTAGACAGTAACAGATTGATAGCGGATGAATAAATCTAACATTTTCATTGACACAATTCATGAGCGGAATTTAACCTCCATTTTAACACACAGTCAAAATCACCATTTCTCTTTTGGTCAGTAGACATACAATGCACCACAGAATTAGCTATCACAATTACCCCAGATATTAAGGGCTTTATATTCTTCCAATTTAACAGAAATTTCCACTTCACCATACAACACGAAGTTTGATATATAACATCACACAAACGTTCTTTCGTTCTTTAGCCATTATATAGACAATGCGTAACATCAATAACAAACATTTTTCAAACGTAATTCTTTTTGTTACTATATCACGAATAACTTCTGTATAGAACCATTTACTATAATATTTTTCATACTTAGAAATTTCTGTAACAATTCAATCTAATTCCGAGAGCTAATTTAATACGTGGTCCTCTCTGTCGTACTTATAATTCAGAGAGCTAATTTCATACATATTCCTCTCTGTCGTAATTACCAGCTTTCTGGCTACCCAAGCTCACGATCCCTCAACCTACGCTACAGCCATGTAGATTACACCAAGGTTAGCCAATCACGTTTCAGGCCGTGGCAATCAGTCCAAAGGAAACTGAGCTCAAGAAAGATATGTACAACTATGAGAAAGTCAGCTATTTTGCGTCTAGCAAGAATTCAGAAAGTCGGCCATTTTGTGTCTAGGAAAAATTTTGAAAGGTGGTTCCACACTACAAGCTCTGATAACTGCTTTGTGTCTATATAACTTTGTAGGTGCTTTGTGATGGTGACCCCATATTTTAATATTGTGTTGAATAATGATTATGCCAAGTTTGGTGCTGATTTGTCCAAAGGTTTGGAAGCAATTTGAAAAGAATGTATTTTAAAGGTGGTAACACTGATAACTGGGACTTGGGAACTCAAAGTAATGTTATAATAAGCTTGGGGTGACCACGGATTAGGTTCATGTCATTAAAATTGGTTTAATGGTTTTTGAGTTTTGTGGAGATAAACGTACTTACTTCCATTTATACAAGGTAAGTTTGCCGATTATGGCTCGGGTCCCCAATATGGCACACCCCCAGATCTCTGCAGATTTCCGTTGGTGCTACTAGATGTTACTGTAAACTATATCCTCATGATAATTGAAATCATATTTGTACGACTCAGTTGTTTGCGAGTGGCGTGAGCGGCAGTATGTCCAGTTGAAGTAGCATATTGAGCAAGAAAATATTTTGCTGTTATTTTAACAAAGTAAGTAATGTTTGTTTCAGTATCCATTGCTGAAAACCTAATCAATATCATGCATGGATAATGTAGCTATGTGAGGATACGTGAAAATAAAATATGTGTAACGCAATATATTGCATTGTGTAACTAGCAGGCGCCAGAAAAAGGAAAGAGGTGAATCGTGTGCAATATGGCCCACCGTCATATTGTGCAAGATGCAGTCATAACTGTTTAAAATAAAATAATTGTGTATTTGAAATGTTTGTACTGAACACTCATCATCATAATGTTTAGTAATTAAAACGAAGATAATGCCAGGTAATAAGGAAGCTATCAATTCCAATACAAAGGATAAGAAGATTAAAACCAAAACAAAGCAAGTGTCATCACATTTAAAACGACCAGAATTTTAGCAATTGCTTCTAATAGTCCTAAAGAACCAACATTGAGTTGCTCCAAGTCTTGTGAATCTTGATTTTGTTACCTTTGTCAGGCAGACAGGGTTGTAGACATGCACCTTTGCGTGTCGTAGCGCAAAAACGTTCATGAAGAGTGTGTTGGAAACACCGCTAAAGACCACGGACCATTGCTTTGTCCCTCACGCGAGACGTGATGTTCTAAACTTCTTTGTCTGTGTTACACTTCATCTTATTCATTCAATTTTTTTTTGTATATTCACTTGTTTTTGCAATATCATGTATGCTTATAATGTATATCTCTCAGTACATAGCTTATATTAATAATACAGAATGATTACACATAACTTTTCCCATACGCTCTTGTTTTCTATAGCGAGTTTTCGATTTATTACATTATTATACGTCATAATTAGGAAGCATTTTTTTTTCATTTGACTAAATAGTCTCCCAACTCAATGGTTCAATCAATTCGCACGAATAAATAGTCTTTCTTAGTGAAAAAAATCAACGACGTTAAGGTTTGCCATATTCGGACCCCCTACCCTATAATGAAAACCATGATTTATTCGACTATGGTTCGTAATCCAATAATATGAAAAAGGCAAAAAGTAATGATTTTCTATAACATATTTTTAACTTCTAGCCATTCATGCCTTGTCAAAAAATTATATTAGAAGCCATTCCCCGAGTGATACCAATGGCCTACATTTGTACGCCTGTATCATGGACTATTGAGTCTCTCCTGATTACGTTTTAGACTGATTACGTGCCTGCATCAGGCATTCCTTGTTGTCTCTTGGTATTGGAAACCATATTGAAAACTTTAATGACATAAAACTACTTTTACGAAGAATATACCGTACGCAAAATTCTAGGGACAAGTATGTCGTTTGTCGTACCTGCCACCTGATATCAGTTTCGCGAAACCTAAGTCTTCATAGAAACATAGACGACAAAATAATAAAGAAATGTTCTTTTCTATATTTTTAGACAGGCAGCAAAATGTTCTTATTTATTTTTTCCCGAGAAAAGTGACATAACAGTTCAATGCGCCTAACTCTTCAATTATACTCATCCAAAACAGCAGAAACGTTAAAATAGACAGGAAAACTGTCTTGCATATACGAACGACAGGTCGTATCGATAATTGTTGCTTAAATGGATGACGACAAAGAGAAACTGAATACATTTGTTGAAAAGCTTGATAATAGAAACAGAATGAAAATCAATAAACATATACCATCTGAAGGGAAACGAATTCAAGTCCCGAAAGTTATTTTTTAATGAAACTAATAAACGGACCCCAGGTGGCGGATAGGAGAATGCCGACCAGATATGGTAGGTACCGGAATATTCCGGGGCAAACCAAAACCAGTACTGCTACTTTGCAGTTAGTAGTGGGATCTACAAAGGCTAGCGGAAGAAAACACGGAACAAAAATATCGTGGTGAGGGGAAGCAACATCACCATTACCGCTCTGAGGCTAAAGATCAATGACATCGGCAAGGTTCAGAGATGGACACAGGACGACATATTGAATATCTACCCTCACGGCGAGGTCGTTGAGCTGATAACTCTACACTGCTAAAACATGTCAATAAATAGTAACAGATGGTTCGTGGATTCTCCTGGGGTAAAATATTCCGGAGGTAAACTAGTCCCTCAATCGGATCTCCGGGCTGGGACTGCTTCAGGGCGCACCAAGAACAGGATTAAGAAAGACCTTAGAATAGGAACGTGGAACACGAACATTATACCAAACGGACGCTCTTCAGGTGACTTTACGCGAGACCGAGAAGTACGACCTAGACATACGAGGGGGGACCAAAAACAAAACCGAACTGAGAGGGCGCTGCCATTCGTAGACGCAGTACAATCCTGCTAGACGTGGTTAGTAGATACTTTCACGAAACAACTGTGCAAACGGCGTCAGTGTGTAGGTGAACATGTGAGCGTTGTGTTGTGTTTCTCTGACTGTTGGCGTGTGCCGCCTGCGAAATCGTGATGGCAACGTTAAAAGAACAAAGAGTGTGTGTGAAATTTTGTTTCCTGCTTAAAAAATCGCTAACGGAGACTCACCAAATGCTTCGAGAAGCTTTCCAGCAGGATGCTATGAGCCGCACACAAGTGTTCGACTGGTTTGGGTGCTTTAAACGTGGTGAGATGAGTGTTGAAGACCAACCTCGTTCTGGACGCCCTGTAGCATCAGGAAACAAGAAAATCATTTAAAAAATCCGCCAAAAACTCAACGAGGATCGTCGTTTCACGATCGACCAAATTTCAACAGAGACGGGCGCGAGTTGGAGCTCATGCCAGCGGATTGTGAGTGATTATTTTCACATGAGACGTGTTTCCGCTAAATTTGTTCCGCGCCTTCTCACACAGGAGCAAAAAACCATGCGCACCAATGTGTTCCATGAATTGAAAACAGAGATTGAAAGTGATCGAAACTAGTGACCTAGCCCCATGCGACCTTTTCCTATTCCCGCGAATGAAAAAAACGATAAAAGGGAAGCATTATGATGATGTGGTGGCAGTAAAAACAGTTCGCAAAGGGCACTGGATGATATCAAAGTTGAAGAGTTCCAGACATGCTTCCAACAGCGGGAAAAAAAGACTTGACAAGTGTATCGCATCTAATGGAGAGTACTTTGAAGGTGACTGAAGGAATTTTGTAAACAGGTTCATTAATATTTTTTTATAACAAAAATCCGGATTTTTTGGGTCCCCCCTCGTATTAGCGATACAAGAAGTTCGGTGAGAGGGTCAAGATAGCATCCTACAGTGCAAGTACACTTTTCACTACGGGGGAACACAGTCTCACGATTTCGGAACAGGATTCCTCATTAAGAAAAGTATCCTTCAGGCGGTTCACAATATAGAGTTTGTAAACGAAAGACTGACGTACGTTACGATACGTGCTCGATGGGGCAACAAGGTTTTCTTAAACGTCTATGCTCCGATCGAGGTGGCTACTGATAACGACAAAGATATATTCTACGATGAGCTAGAATGGCTGTTTGGCCGAATGCCGAAGTATAATTCGGAAATTGCGTTGGGCGATTTCAATGCAAAGGTAGTTAGGGAAGAAAAATATAGACCTACTATAGGCAAATACAGCCTTTACGGAAAGACCAACAACAATAGAGAAAGACTTATAACTTTCGCGATTTCGAAAAACCTACTGGTAAAGATCAAGTACTTTGAACACAAAGACATACACAAATACACATGGTATCTCCGGACGGCAAAACTCTCAACCAAATCGATCACGTATTAGTAGAGAGACGAAGACACACTAACATAATTTATGTTAGGTCGTACAGAGGAGCGGAAGGTGACACCGACCCTTAATTAGTGATCACAAAAGTAAGGGAAAAGGTATGCATCGCGAACAGATAAAACAAGGGGTCAAAACAACTGAAATTCAAAGTTAAACGACTAAATAAATCGAGCATAAAAGCAAATAATCAACTCGAACTCTCAAATAGGATCGAAATCGTAGCCGACTCGAGTAATAATAATGACGATATTAATAATGAAATTGACGTAAGTAAGATGTGGGAGGCAACTTCTGAAACAATTAAGAGCGTTGCGAAGGAACGTGTAGATGAGAAGAAACAACAGAAAATCATCCTTGGTTTGATAAAGAATGCGTTAAGCTTCATGAGGAACGAAAACAAGCGAGGCAACGATGGCTAAGTAATAAAAGCGAAGCAAATACCAACCACTACAGTAACGCGAAACCAAACGGTTCAGAAACAAAAAGCGAGAATATCTGACGCAAAAGATTCAGGAGGTAGAGGAAAACGGGAAGACAAATAACATATGAGATCTATACAAAGGGGTAAACTCATTAAGGAAAGGTTACCAGCCGAGGCTAGGAATGATTAGAAATGAACGTGGAGATCTTCAGGCGGATCGGACTAAAATTGTTGATGTGTGGAAAAGTTATTGCGACAAACTTCTTAATGTACACAACGGGGAACAAACAGAGGGATTTGATTATTTGAAATCCATACCGCAGAACCGTGAATTCCCGAACCTAGCGAGATCGAAATCGAAATGCCGGTAAAGAAATTAAAAATTTCAAATCAACAGGAATAGACAATATTCCAGTCGAATTAATTAAAGCAGGAGGAACGGCACTAATCAATGAACTACATAAATTGATAAGTGCTATACTGAGAAATGAGGAGCTCCCAAAGGAATGGAAAACATCAATAATAGTTCCGATTTACAAAAATGGAAAACAATCGGACTGTAATAATTATCGTTATTTCCAACCTGTTACAAGGTATTAAGTAATATTCTGTTAACACGCTTAAGTATATACGTAGATGAAATAATTGGAGATCACCAATGGGGATTTAGAAGAAATAGATCCACGTTGGACCAGATTTTTGCCTTGAGACAAATTTTGGAGAAGAAATGGGAATACAATGGGACGGTTTATCAGTTATTCATTGATTTTAAGAAAGCATATGATTCTATCAAAAGGCAAAAGTTATACAGTATCCTGAAACGATTTGGAATTCCGAAAAAGCTTGATCAACTAGTGAAGATGTCTCAACGACCCCATAAGCAGAGTACGGATAGATAATAATATGTCAGATAGTTTCAAGATTCTCAACTGATTGAAACAAGGTGATGCCTTGTCCCCCCTACTGTTTATCTTTGCGTTAGAATATGCGATTTTAAAAATTAAAGGGGTCAAAAAGGGACTATCATTAAATGGTTTGAATCAATTGTTTGTATACGCGGATGATGTAGATTTAATAGGGGACGATATAGGTGCACTACAAAGCAACACCGATGTCTTAGTAGAAGCGTGTTATGAGATAGGTCTATAGGTAAAACGAAGATTATTTTCTATCCCGGTTGGAAGGTCGGATGGAAGGAGGCCATTGGGAAAACCGAGACGTCGTTGGAAGGACAATATTAGAAAAGATTTTCAAGAAATAGGTGTTCGTGATGAAAATGGTCTTGATATTTCCAGGATAGAATTCAATGGCGAACGTTTGTTACTGCGGCCACGAACTTGCGAGTTCCATAAGCCATAGAGTTAGTTAATAAACGGAATATGGCGTTGCCAGAAATTATGCGGAATTTTTTAGGATCTTTCCTTAATTTTAGGAGGGAAATAGACAAGGTCAGCCTATAAAGAAACTGAACTGTAAAGACAAAGAACCAAACCAAATAAAAGGTACCATATTCTGGCAACGTTGTAAAGAGCTATAACTAAACTTCCCGTCACTGCATGTTCTAACCTGTAAGGCCTTGTTTAAATTGCTAAGATTGTTACTATGGTAAAAATCATGGTTGAAATAACTGCGTTTAGACTACAATTCTTAATTAGGTTACTGCAATGGTCAATAAAGAAACCAGTTACAATAAGTAAATGAATCTCCTTTTTGCATACTTTAACGGGCAAACTTTTATTTAATTTTAGGCTCTAATGAGCATTACATCTTTATATATCATCCCTAGCTTCATAAAAAAATACGCAAAAACATCCATCATCAGCATCATCATTACGATTATTGTTTGGCATAAAAATCGACCACCATTCAGCGAACCTTACTAGTCATAAAAGCTTGGTGGTTTATTTTTGAACCACTTATGGAAGTATGTTTCATTTTAGGATAATATATGGAAATAACAATTTGCCTTGCAGAAAGAGAAATCATATATATATATATATATTCACCATTCTGATATGAGAAATGGCCCATAATGGAAAGTGGACAAGAGACGTTTTGGAGATGGATGACTCATATGTAGTTACGAAATATCAAAAACTGAGATGATAAAAGATGCTATCTTCGACATTTTTAGTGGCACGTATCCATCTTACTGTATCCCACACATCCTCTGTACCTAGCCCCTTCTCTTCCAAGTCAATTTTCAATAATATTTATTTATGTTCATAAAATGAGATTTTCGAAACTAAATATAGAAAATGGATGATGAAGCACGTCATAGTTCACTCATGGGTAGATCCGCAAGTGGACTACGACGTGCTTCACCACCCATTTTATTTATTTTGCTACCGAGATTCAATTATCTGGTTAGGGACTAGAACACTGGCACTACTTTAGTTTCAGTAAAGGGAATGATTTTTCTTTGTTTTACTTGTAAAACAAGCGGTGGGCATCTCCTACACTTCGGTCCAAGGGTAGCTTAGGTTAGATTATGTCATATTTGATAAAGTAAAAATTGCATGAATGAACTAATATTAGCAAAACAAATCCTTCCTCCAAACTCTTGACATGTTATTATTGACGGAATGGGTGTTAAATTGTAATTAAATGGCAGTCCTAAGATAGGAAGTTAGCCAAGCAACAGTGAACCATGTAAATACGGTCATGTGTTTATGCTTTTGTATGTACCATGTGCTTATGCTTTACAGTGTAATATTTTGTAGATGAGTTCTTCCATCACCCTTTTATACTTTAAAAGCAATATACACCACTAGGATGCTATATATATTGCGATAAAGAAAGGAATAAACTCACAAACGCGCCTAGTGAGTAACTTACTATCGTAAGAAGAAAACCGTCGTAAGCTGACGATGGTTAAAATTGAATCCCGCGTTAATGGTAGCTTGCGTTTGCATTACTAAAATTATCCCGGTTAACGTTCCATGGTAAGATGTTAGTAATGTAGATAAGGTATTACAGCCATTCGCGGTATCGGTGCAAGCGTGTGTCAGATTCAGATCTTGTTCAGGCGGCGTACAAAATACGCACACAAAGATGGAACAACGTTACAACATAAAGTTTTCTTACAAATTGTGTAAATGGTTCACAGAAACGTTATAGATGATACGGGCAGTGTATGGCAATGCAGCATTATCAAGAGCCCAGGTGTGTGAGTGGTACAATCGGTTCGAAGTTGGACGTGAAAGTGTCGAAATCGAATAGAAGGGTACTGCTGATCGCATTTTTGGATTCCCAAGGACTGATCTGTCATAAATTTGTCCCTGAAAAAGAAGCAAGCAATCAGTGGTATACAAAATGGTGCTTGGTAGACTCAGAAATAGGATGAAGTGGATTAGGAAAGACCTCTGTGATTCTAGCCAATGGTTTCTGTTACACGATAGAGCTCGACCTCATACCGCACTGTCTATACAACAATCTTTGCTAAGCATTCAGTGACACTGATCAATCACCCTCCATATTCTCCGGACTTGTCGCCTGTTTCTTTTTTTCCTAAGCTTAAGATGACAATGAAAAGGCGAAGATTTGATGATGTCGCGGACATTAAATTAAATGTTACGCGTATTTTGCAAACACTTAGTATCAATGATTATCAACAGTGTTTCTAGAACCTTACAAACTCTGGTCGAAGTGAAGTGCCTCCTTTGATGATTATTTTGAAGATGATAAAATTATTTGAAGGTGATTATTTGTTTTCTTTCGTACAAACCACAAGTTCAGTTTCTTTATGGGAGAACCTTGTATGTTCCTGCATATGAAAATGGGGCCACTTGCAGTGTATTAAATTAATGGTGTTTCAGTAGAAATGTTGCTTGATTCCAAAGCAATTTAGGATGACATAGACTGGAATTAACGTAGACAATTTTAATGTGTTGCAATTGCTTCAAGATTTTAATATTTATACAATTGGTACTTTAGAAAAAATAACCAACTTAAACCCCAGCTATGTTTTTTTAAATTATCTCGGTGTTAGTCAGCCTTCATGTAGTCGCTTTTCATATGCACGCACAGATATGAGAAAGGTCAGTAGAGTCACTGGCGATTCCATTCTTTAAATATGACATCTCTCAGCCTTGAGATAAGATTAGGCGTCAGATGTCAATAATTCAAGAATTTTCAGTTTGATATAAGAACTGTTATTTTTTTCTCTATGATTCACTAAACAATTATTCCAAAGTTCATGTATAGAAAAGTAAACAAGACTATCTTTCGTTATAAAAGTAAAGAGCATCTGGTAGTTTTTTTTCTGGTTTCCAGATGGTGAAATAGACAAGAGACAAGACAAAACTACCTTTCGTTGTAAAAATAAAGAACATCTGGTAGGGTTTTCCCGGGTTTCCAAATGGTGCAAAAAGACAAGAAACAAGACAAAACTACCTTTCGTTGTAAAAGTAAAGGACATCTGGTAGGGTTTTTTCCGGGTTTCCAGATGGTGCAAAAAGACAAGAGACAAGATTATTGATCGTTATCGAAAGGCATTGAACCCTCGCCGCCGGGACCTCCACACAGCGATCTCAGTTAAGGGGGTTTGTATGAGACCGGCGACGAACCTTCTTCCCCTTAACTCCCGCTGGTCTCGTAGGTCTAATTGAGTGAAAACTTTGGACTATATAAAATGAAACAGTGCATTTGTAAAGGTAAAAATAATCCTAATAGCCAAGAGTATGCTTGAGGAAGAATTTCAGAAAATATTTTAATATATAAATATGTTCTGCTGGAATAGAATTATGAATCAGTTACTGGGTAAAGTGACTTTTCTTTTACATGTGATAACTATTTAAGAAGGTTTAGAGAAAGAAACTTAATACGAAATTATAGCAAATTCCTTCAGAAAATTCGTTATAGAGTAAAACCTTTTAAACCTTTAGAGTTTGATCACTTAACATAATTATTAACTAATATATTTACAATGAAATTCATGCTAAGTATTGTTGATAACAATCTACTGTGACTCTGATCTTAGAAACTTAGTAATTTGAAAATTTAGTAACAGTCCTGGTAGTATTTATCATAAAATAGATTAATGAAGTTTTGATTTATAAACAAATTACAGACTTTTTTAAAGGAAAGTCTACTTTGTAGTTCGTGGATTTTCAACTTGTTGGAAAGTAAGGGAAGATTATGTTTATTAAAGCTGTGTTAAGTATTATGAACAAATATATTCTTAAATGAAATAGTTAACACCCTAAGAGATATATTGTGCCTTATATGGTTTATCAACAAATTATCAATAAAATAAATCTGTGTAGTAGTATCATATGTTAATATCCTCAAGAAACTATATTAACATTCAGGTACAAGTATATCTATTTTAAAATCAAATAATTGCTATACTCCTGGAACCATATCTGCAACATATTCAAGCTGAATAAAGCTGTCTAATGAATCAACATTAAAGTTTAGAATGCAGATTATTGTAATAAGGAAATCGTCAATGAGCTCATATCGAAACCTACTCTGATATTTTGTTGAAAATCTACGCCTTGCAGAAAGGGCGTGGAAAAAAGACAAGTTGTTGTTTTCAACTGCAAGATCCTAAAATTAAGGTTGAAAGATTGTGGGAAGAAACATACGAAAGTTATATGTTTTCGTAACTCAATCAACATAAATCACTTCTGCTTCACTTTCGTCCCGAAATGAAACAGTGGAATGTTCTATCGAATCCCGACATACGCAGCAATCCTCACTGAAAGCAGAAGCCTGAATAACCGTGAGGTTAGCACACTCGGTGACCACGGGTTTACGTCCTTTGGAATTATATTGTAGGGAATGATTCGTGTCCCATTTTTTTAAATGTAGATACTTTCCATAAAGGATCTTATAAGCTCAATTAGAGAGTTAATAACTTTTCAACCATCAGTTTCCATAAACAATTGGATATCACTTAAGTAGGCACTTTGTGCAGTCTGATGGCGCTTTGTGCTACACTTGCTAAAGAGCTTGCTTGAAACCACTGACAAGGAGCCAGATTTTTTTCAAGGTTAACCGGAGATAAGTCGTAGCTCTGCGTTTATTACTCGGAAACGTAGGTCAACTCTCTCCAATGAACAGTCCTCTGCTTACAAACGCCAAAGAAGGCATGGCAAAGTTGCAGTAATGTCAAGACCAAGTTAACCGTGTAATCTGGTTGTGAACGTATTGTTCATCATGACTACACTCTCCGTGCAAGACTATAAATAAGGTAGCCGACTAGGAGATGGAGTACGAAGAAAAGGGCAATCATAGCTTTGGGTAACTGCTGATTGCCAACTCACCACGACTAGGCATCCATCTATTCATCCCAGTTTGTGCGGCGTCTTTTGGCAAAACATCAAATCATCCAGGAACCTTTCCCTCTATATCTGGACTTTTCCGAAACTAAATTCTCGTTGAAAGGAAAGGGGTTTGAGACCACGGATGCGATTCAGGATAACGTAACGCGCAAGCTGATGGCAATTCTAAGAATGGATTTTGCTGGTGTTTTGAAAACTGGGAGAGACTCAGAGAAGTGTGAGAGGTCTAAAGATGTCTAATATGAATGGGACTATGGCGTTATTGACTTAAAGTAAAATATATCTAGTTTAATATGTATCTTGTTATATAAAAGTAAATAAATAATATTGGACAAAAAGGTTCTACCTGGTTTGTAGATGTCACTCGCGATAGCAGTACTAACGTCGCAGATGATGTTTCGTGGAATAGAGTCGTTGGCGACTAACCGTTCGTGGAACAAATTGTGATGGGAGATGTGAAGCGGATATTGTACCGTCTTATCAAGCTTCCAAGAATTATATATCACGTTGCATTGCCAGTTCCATCGACCTCAAAGGAGGACTTCATCTCCAAAAGCTTTTGTTAAGTGCAGTGTAGAATGTGAAGGGTGTTAGATACTCGTATTTAACCAAAGGATAAATAAGAACTTCTTCTGCCAGCGGTTGAATAGGACGAGAGAAGAATTGATATCTAACCTGGCAACGCTCGTCAATTGCAAAGGTTCTGTATTTCGTCATAATATTGAAATAGCTCATGGTGCTTTCATCACACGACAAAAATTACTGAACTTTTTTATGAAAGTGTTACTTGCCCGGCATATTCCGCCTTTATTGTTCCTAAGGACTACCGTCTTTTTGCTTGTTTCAGAAAACCTTCACTCCTCAATCCTTGGATGACGGGGAGGATGTTAAGACGCGATTAAACTATTTTATAATTTTGTACTAAAAGAGTTTTAACGGCTCTAACGGCGCGGGATTTCATTCCTATCATACAGCTGACAAGAGGCTGATAGTAAGACGTGGCTTGCGGCTTCCTCCGCTTTTCTGTTCCATCTCCAAGGAACAGGTAAAACTTTTGCACATACCCAATAATTAATATAGTACAGCTATTATATTTATATCTGGTCAACAAAAATAAAAAAGTAACATTTGTTTGGTTGCCAAGAATATTTGAACGAACTTCAGGTAATTTTGGAGGTACTGAATCAAAAGAAATGACATTAGTTTTGTTCAATTCACTTTAGTTATTTTCTGAGATGTATATTTTGAAAATATGACTATATTCAAGTAACACCAAATTGTAGCTGTTGACAAACAAGTATAGAGCAGTATTTGGTCTGTGCTTCTATTATTTAACATGGTGTGCTAAGTTTATCCATTGTATATAAAATCAAATACATCCAATTTACCTTTTGTGTATTGTTCAACAGAATCTCTTTACAAAGAGTGCGATTAATTAATCCAAATGCAGTCACCTACAATTGTGGTGATTACAGTCGGCGAAACGAAATGGAAACATAAATGTTTTTACTAAACAAGGTAAGTCTTTGTCTCCCCATTAGGTTTGAGAAACTATGTAGAATGCTACGACAGTGAAGAAATGGGAAAGTTTATACTTGGGCATCTCTATGATGTTGAAACAGGATCCCGGGATGATGATATGACAATTGTTATTGTGACGCGAATATGAAAAGTTTCCATCGCTACACGAAACATACGTGGGAGAAGAGCCTGTACTTCTACGAAATCAGCAAGTTTGCGCCTCATAAAGAATGTTGGTTCGACAGAGTGAATAAAGGAATTTGATCTGCTCGACGGATAGTAGAACAAAGCGAGATCTTTGGAAAGAAGATATATGTCTCCAAGAGGAAACATAACTGTAGTGCACCGAACGTAATTCTTTCTCATATAAGGAGTTCTTCTGCTACCCCGTATCAAACTTTGAGTAAAGAATGTTTGGTTCAGGACTTGTGATTATTTCAAATTTATCTGTAAATCGTTCCTTGTATAGCTATTATTGAAGAAAAATAAAAGCATGGATATCTAATGGTCGTCCAATTCGAAAACTCATCAACAACACTTTGACTTTACAATTCCTATTCATAGTATTCAAATTTCTTGTTCGGGCAGTCATATCTCAATTGCCAAGAGACTTTTGCGTACAGTATCCGCAAAGCATGTGTAAAGTAATAAAGAATTGGTGTGGAATGCATTACCTAAACTTATAATTTAGAAAACTTGTACGAGACCAAAGGGGATTTTTGTTAGATCCGCTTTTAGACTAATTTGCGCGTAATCTTTGTAATTTTACTGATAGCCAAGGGTAAAAGCTTCAGGACAGAAAGTTCATAGAGGAAAGGTGTGTATGGGACAATCACTTGACGGTAGACTACAGCTGGAACCTAAATCGTTCTTGTCCTGACGACGACACGCAAAAGAAAATCCTACAAATAGTATTTACTTTGCATCACTGCATTTGTTGACTTTCATGTTGTTGCCTTTGTTATTTGATTTGTTTATTTTTGTAAGATTTATTTCAGATCCCATGTTATTTATGAGCACCCTACAGCTCACAATATATGTGTATTTTTTGTTTGCTTTTTCTATGAAAGCATCCAGTATCTCAGAAAATGGATGCAATCTAAAAAAACGAATGCCATCCTCTGAATCAGCGATACAAAGTTACCCTAATATCGTTCTAATATAATTGGCAATAAAGGTCGTGTTGGCCAGGTTTAATACAGGTCATTTCAGCACATTTTCGAGGGGGGTTCAGAGTGTCATATTCTTGCCATTAATAAAAGAAAGAACAAAAGATAATTGTGTAGAATGTATCTTTAAATAATTGAACTACTCTTTCCAGATTTTAATATGAACATTACTAAAATTATTATGTGAAGTCATATTTTCTGCTATAGTCTACGATAATTAGCAATGTGTTGAAGTAACTGTAGATCTATCAAAGGCAATATTGGTTGTTGAAAGACAATGGTGCAGATGTTGGGCTTGAAATTACAAAGAGTTAAATAAGATGATGTGGCGGTTCACAGTTGAAGAGAAGTGTGTGTTAATGGATGGTGGATCAGGAATGTAGATCATTGAAAGACCATGACGCAGACTTTACGAAGAAGAAGTATGTGTATCAAATGATAAAATATATGATCCACTTCTTTATTTTCGTTTTTTGTGTGTGGTGGTATTTATTTCGAGAGACATACTTTTATAGAAACTTGTGTAAGATTTCCCTCTAAGCTAAAC
>JAGDQP010028387.1:9693-24194 GCA_022664845.1 Lepisma saccharinum | reverse complement strand
AAACGGGACGAGATGACTGGAGAGTGGAGGAGACTGCATAATGAAGAACTCCACGGACTGTACGATTCACCAGATGTTGTAAAAATAATGAAATCGAGACGACTAAGGTGGGCAGGGCATGTAGCTCGGATGGGGGAAAAACGAAGATTATATTCAATCCTGGTTGGAAGGCCCGATGGAAAGAGGCCATTGGGAAGACCGAGACGTCGTTGGGAGGACAATATTAGAAGAGATCTTCGAGAAGTAGGTGTTCGTGATGAAAACTGGCTTGATACTGCCCAGGATAGAATCCAATGGCGAACGTTTGTTACTGCGGCGATGAACTTGCGAGTTCCATAAGCCATAGAGTTAGTTAGTTAGTTAGTATCGAATTTAAACATATCTGTTTATTGCACAAACAGTCTTCACAACATGAAGGGGTACTTTATTCAGGCGAAGAATGGTGGAGCATGGCAAAACGACGGACAGTTGACAACAAAGAAAGTTCTAGATTGTGTGTTCGAATCCCATAGCAGGCTGAGATATTTTCTCACTAGAAGCTCGATGTTTGTCTAGTAACGCTTTAAACAAAACGCTTATAGCAAGTATAGCGTGCAAAATTTGTAGCAAATTTTCAATTCGACAACAAACGAGTTCGGTGCAAAATTGTAGCCAGTTTACTGTAGTATGTGTTTAGTTATTTGATCTTAGAGTATGATAGCAAAACATTTTGTTCTAGTGATTTCAGTTTAGAGAAGGTAATTGTTTGTAGCTAAGACCAGGGCTATATATTAATCTGTACTTTCAACGCATTAGCATTTTGAGACATTTTTTTTTTAATTTCAGCGACTCCTACCACTAGACGAGTAAACAAATCCAAACAGAATATGTTCTACGAAGGAAATTTTATGTGCATTATTGAAGCAAATAGCAAATATGGATTCTATAGATATTACAAAATCCAACAGCTCCTTGGTCTCGCAGAAGTTCAAAGTGGAGGACGAGAAAATGAAAGTGTCGGATACTTTTATTGAGGTAAGTGCATAAGTAAGCTAATTTGATGGTCAGTGCATTATAATAACCACACAATTACTTTTATTAAATATACTTTCAGATATCCTATATTTCATATTGACAGTGTTATATGTACAGTAGCGCAGGGCTAAATTTTGCCCTCTAATGCGTATTCATGTATTGTTTGCATTGTATGTTAGCTCCTCGATTGAACAGTGTTCTTTTTATACACTTGCATAGGAATTCCGTAACATCGCACATGACGTTACTATACTTTAGGTCCACAGTTAATCCTAAAGTAAAACATCACAATGCGGGAACATTTCATTATGTAGAATTTTAGAGCACGACTTTGCGTTCTCCCATGCTACAACGAACATTTACTAATAGTCACTTAACCCTCCACTTAGTAGTACGACCACTAAATTCACTGATTGCATTGTGCAACCGAGTAGAATCCATTACCCTCGCAACCAGCAGCTAAACCCAGACACGTCCATTGAACGGAAAGTGTATGCCCCTCAACTTGTAGTTTCACGTATGAAAATAGTACGCTTTCACTGTCTAATCTGATGTAAATATTTATTCCTGTTTGTGAGATATATGGTTTATTTATAGCTGCCCTTTTTTTATCGGAGGTTGTTTGATTCGTTTTACAGTGTTCTAATAGAAATGTGTACTCTTAAATCTGCCAAACCATGCCCGTGGGTGTGTTGCGTTTGAAATAATTTCACATCTCAGGTATGTGGTATACTACGTGTCTAAGAATTTACACTCACCCGGAACTTTTGGTATTCTTAGAATGCCCCTCCCGCTCCCAATTACGAGGAAAGAATGCTACAACAGATTGAAAACTGTTTAAGTTAGAGGCTATTATCCTGTCACAGAAACTACTAAGGCGATACCTCACGATTTCACCTATATCGGATTCCTACGGCACTGCAAAAGATACTTAGTGGTTCACTAGTAGTTTTTTCTCACCGATACACATGACGTAGCTCTCATGAATATCAAACAAGATCAATCGCATACCGTCAGGGGATACGTGATAGCTCTTGCTTGGTGAATTGCTTGTAAGTTTAGCGTTAGGTTAGTTGAATTGTAGTAAGCGCCGACCAAATTTCAGAACAATTTTTTAAACGTATCCTGCCTCATGTCCTAGGTTGTTATTGCCATCTTTATTATTTCAGTAAAATAATGGAACAATCCCATCAATTTGGAAACTCAATGGTACGTCCTTTGCCCAAAACTAGTACTGTGAGTAGTGCAGGATATTTCTGCCGTATCTTCACTCTCCCGGCTTCATCAAAGTCATTAGAATATATTGTTGAAGAACACATACAAAGCTAACTTCGGGATAACAAACTACTAAAACCTCTACATTTAGAACTTAGATCTAAGCATAGCATTAATACTGCGTTGGTTCACGTACCAGAAGATTTTCGAGGTGACTTGGATCATTGACATCCAACAATACTAGTAGTTTTGATTTATAGCAAAGCTTTCCAGTCTGTTTACTACGACATTCTGATTCCTAAATTGAAGCTTTGTTTTTTTCTGGAGCTGCCGTATTATGGAGTCACTTATACCTGATCGGCCAATAACATTTCGTCTTCGCTAATCACAAATCATCATCGCTAAGAATAATTATACATGGAGGTGCATTAGGTCCACTTTTTATATCTACATCAACGCTACAGCCAATGCTTTAACGTATCATGTTTATGCCCGTGGCATTCGTATTCTCCTTTAGAGCTGCATAATGGAATAAATGAAACGAATCAAGATTTATAAATTTTAGTGAAATCGTTAAAACACCATGGCTTATGCATTAACCCAAGAAAATATGAAGCTACGTTTCTAGCGTTTAGATATATTTGTAGCCGCAACGATTGCGTAACTTACCTTACAATGATTATGCTAATCACGCGTCTATCAAGGCTTTCACTTGTTTGCAATCTTTACGTCGAATAACATCGTTCGTACCTATATCGAACATTAGACTGTTTCTATCCTGGATGTTCATACAGTGACACATTGACTACAAAGATGTAGTATACTCATACCTTACTGATTAGCTCCGACACGTCCAAAATGGCTGTATTCTTTTCCAGTTTAACCTTATGAAAAAAATACAACAGGATTTTTAAAATATCGATTTGTGTCTATTCGTACATTATAAGGAATACTTGAGAAGGCACTTGTGATAAAACCGCTGCGGGAACCTGATCCAACGTTTGGGTAATGAGCATTGGTGAAGGGATGGATGTGACAACCTTGAAAGCCGCGATCTTGGATTCAACTCTTGAATATTAAATACGAAGGCAGTCGTGATTTTAATCCAGCTTGTTCTAAGACATTAGAATGTCAAGAGTGATTTTTAAATTGAAATATGCTGTACTATATGTGCTTAATGTGGTTAATTTTCAAAAATGTAAATGCATTGGTAAAAATGTTTTGACGCCATTTTGTGCTCTTGCGAAAGTTACGTTGTGTCTTTCATTTGGTGCTCTCACCGTTGCAAGTTGTTATGTCATCACTTTTCGACTTTATATGCTTCCCTATATAAAAATTGTATATGGTGCAAATGTGTACTGTTGGTGTTATATATGTTGGTTTGTTAAATTTATATATTATTTTGTTTTTCAAATCCTTTTGTGCAATTTCAATTTGCTAATAATAATTAAATATCGTTTTAGATGTATAAAACAACTAATTCTACATTCTTTAATTGGTTTATCTATATTTTCACATATGTAAACTATATAAACATATATATTTTCTAATAACCAATCTCAGAATATTCTAAACAAATAATTGTAAGTGTGAAATGTCTTCATGTTTGCATTTCTGAGAACAAGCTAGCCTAAAATGATGTCACAATATCCCGTTTCTATTTATAAATCTCGAGCTGAATCCAAAATGGCGACCGGTATGTCGAAATGAATCCAAGATCCGCGGTGGTTTTATCACAAATGTTTGTATACGTATCCATTACAATGTACGAATAGTCACAAATCGATATTAAAAGAAATTGCTGCTCAAATTTTCAAAGATATTATGTGTCTTTTTCATGCATTACTGGTTAAAGTCTAGTGAGAAAACATATTTTATGTAAATATCGGCTAATCAGTTGAGAATGCTCCCTCGTTAGCGATTGTGGCTGCATGTAAAGAGAGCATAGTTATGCCGTCCATTACAGTAGTAGGTAATAAATTGCTAAACAGATGTGTTTACTATCTTAAATAAACACTGTCCGTGGAATATTCGTAAACTTACAAATTTGCTGAATAATTTTTATTTGAGGTGATTGTTAACTTTAGCTGAGTGAAATTATAAGTTTTAACGGCGTTACTTTTACATATAGAATGTTGAGTGCTCTGAAGAAACTTAAAAGAAATTGATAGATTATTCTTAATGTAATCTGTACCGGTGTTGGAAGCTTATAATCTAAGAGGGGAAGCTACATGTTAATTACCTGATGTGATTTCTAAAAGCAGCTTATACTTCTCGGTTAGACGTGCAGTTCTATTGAAGCTACAGCTGAGAATAATGCATATCCACTATCCTGCGAGGAAACAATTGTATCGACAGGAAAAGCTGCAGCTGATGCCTGTGAACTTAAAGTTAAAAGTGAGTGGTCAGAAGAAAACAGAGAGATAAAGGAAGAGCACGAACATGAAATAACATTTGCAAATTGTGAAGAGCCTTTGGAGGGTCCAAATCTCCTTTCCTGGTAGGTAGTTGGAAATGTAGTTATTAATTCCGTTCATGCTTCGTATAGCCTACACAGAGTTTGCTTTCTACTTTTATGCCATTTTTGTTTAGTAGATTAATTAAAAACTTGTTTGTACAAGTTTTTCTAATCTTTCATTAAGATTCTGTTATATAGCCCGTTTGAAGAATAATTCGAAGTTATAACATCTAATATTAAAAAATAATTATGATTCGTTAAAATTTGTGCTCTGTATGCATGTGAGACCATGAAGTCAATGAACTGCCTAGTAATAATTGGGTAATATTCTAATTTAATCGTGTATTTATGTAATAGATCTGTGACAACGAAATAGAGACCTCAAATAGATGATAATTTACGTAAAACTTTTATTGCCTACTCCAAAAAGAAAAAAAATAATAATAAACCTTTCATGTCTTGGACATTTCCGGAATGGAAACAAATTTGCCTGTTACTTTACACGTATTCCAGTGCGAAAAATATATGCAAATTTTTTCCAGGAGGTTTAAGATTTAATTGTCTTTATCAAAGTTAGCAAAGTTTTGACTGAAAATCAGATAATCCTTCTTACTGCCTCCTTGAAGCATACATTTTGCGTAACATTAGTCAGGTGCTTAGTTTCAAACGTTTATGTAATGAATTATTTGATAGCAGTTAAAAGAAAATTACCAAATGTGTAAATATGAAACCGGAATTTGTGCATAGACGGCGTTAGCTGTCACTGTGGTTACCGTAAAACTGCGTCCTTGGCGCCTTTTGCTTGTTTTGACTGCTTCTAACGATTTGGAACTCATAGCCAGACAAGTTTCACGTCATAGCGTAGTGTTTAATAGCGTTGAACATGCCTAATTTTTACCTACAAACTACGATGTGCGGACAGCATTGATTTTTTTGTTACCATTTGAGGAAAACTGCTACAGAATCGGATCGTATGCTTGTCGAAGCTTACGGTGATCATGCTCGTGGTAAGTCACAGTGCTATGCGTGGTTTACAAAATTTAAAAGTTGCGATTTTGAGGTGACACGAAGAACGTGGAAGACCACCGAAAAAGTTTACAGACAGGGAATTGCAAGCTTTGTTGGATGAGGATGACGCTCAAACGCAACAACAACTCGCGGATCAATTAAATGTGACACGTTAAGCAGTTTCCATACGTTAAAAGCCATGGACAAGATTCAGAAACTGGGTAAATGAGTTCCACATGCATTGACTGAACGACAGAAGGAAAAACCGAAAAATCACTTGCGAAATTCTGATCGCCAGGTACAAAAGGAATTACTCCATTTCTCCATCGAATTATGACTAATGACATAAAGTGGATCTATTTCGAGAATCCTTAGCGTAAAAGATCGTGGGTAACTCCAGGAGAACCGGCGACATCGACTGCAAGACCAAATCACTATGGACGGAAGACAATGCTTTGTGTTTGGTGGGATCAGAAAGAAGCGATCTATTATGAACTGCTGGAAACCTGGCGAAACAGTTAATACCTAACGTTACCGACAACAAATGATCGATTTGCATCAAGCTTTGAGTGAAAAACGACCAGAATATGACCAAAGACAACATAAAGTGATTGTGCTTCACGATAATGCACCCTTCCACACAGCAAAACCGGTCAAGGAAACGATTGCGACATTTGACTGGGAAATCCTTCCGCATGCGGCTTAATCACCAGACTTGGCGCTTTCCGATTTTCACTTATTTGCATCCATGGGACACGCACTTGTTGGCCAGCGCTTCACATGTTACGAAAATCGCTTGATGACTGGTTTGCAGCACAAGAGGCACAGTATTTTTTTTTTTTTTTGGTCTTCCATCCACACATTGCCGGAACGATGGCAGAAATGTATCGCTAACGATGGCCAATACTTCGAATAAAATTGTTTTTAGAATTGTCATCCAATCACTGGGTCTTTTCCGTACATAAATTCAGGTTTCATATTTACGCACCTGGTAATAATGTCTTCAATTATATCAGGATTTCGTTTCATCAAACAATGCTCTTATATTTAGACACTAATTATATTTATAAATTATTCCTTTTCTCCTTTTTTGTTTTTAGTAAAATACTTGCTTGACTTTATAAAATCCTCAGTTGCATAATCCCACCACATACAACATACCTGTTCAAACGATATTCCTTCAGTCTTGGACGTGCAGAATATCAAAGAAGCCATATCGTGCTTCTCAACCATAGATGTCGTATACATAACTATCATAAATTATGTTTCCAATAATGAACAACAACTAAACCGGTTTTCTTCATCTGTTTATCTTTATATAATTTTTATCTTATTTATGTATTCAATCGCACGCACGCACGCACACACACATACATACATATAACGCAGAAAGAATATTACAAGATTTCTGTCATAAAAACAAGTATAAAAAATCCATGATGAACAAATACTTCGTTTCGATGCTTATTTCTGCCGGTAGCTTGAGAAAGTAAACTGTGTAGCTCGATATTTCCAATATAATAAAAAAGATGTAAGGCTGCATGGTATTCTAAATGAGGAACCATCAAAACTTGTGACCCGTTCTATCAAAAATTTGTTAGAAGTTCAGTTCAAAATTTAAAAAAGATATATCCAGTAGTATCACAGGGGATTCACCAAAGTTCAAGTAGGATTCCCAGAAATTCTCTAAAATAGAACCAGGTTGATATATACATAAATAGGAATACTTCCCAGCAAATAACAATCAATCGTTTGCTCCTGTTCGATTTCTCTTACATTTTATAGGATTTGTGGTTGCCTAATAAATAATAATTAGAATACTTTAATTTCAGCGAACCTTTGCCTTTTTAGTAAAATATATTATCAACTTCCGGTCATCTGGGAGCTGTTTTCTCTTTCAGCTTAACTAATACGGACTCTTATCACGCTCGTGCTTGTGCCTATGTATTTATGTTTGTGTATGCGCGTGCTTGTGTCTGAGATAGACTGAAAGAGAGATTGGTGAATTGTGTGTAAATATATATTGTTAGTTCATTAAGATCATTTTACCAAAGTGTACGTAGATCGCCTGATAGCACAATAATGACAAACATGGCACATGTTGTGCACGGTGGCACAATAATGACAACACCCATTAGTAAATATTAATTTCTTAGGCAGGTATATTTTTGAATTTAATACACTTCCACGGAATATTCGTAAACATATAACTTTATAGTGAAATTTTCCTTTAAGGTGATTATTAACTGTAGCTGAGTGAAATAATGCATATAAATTATAGGAGCAATATACAGTATATATTTTAAATAAAATATTATACGACGTGACAAAGCTTAATTAGAATTATTAGACAGTACTTATTTGTACTACCGGCATTTGAGACCCGTAATTTGAGTGCCAAAGAATGCAATGTTTTTTTATGTGATCGGGTTTCTAAAGGCAGAATTTCTTTGATTGTAACTATTTTAAATGTTTCAGTCATGCAGTTCAATTGGTGTAAAGACAGAGAATAATGTAGATCCATTGTGCTGCGACGACTCAACTATACCGACTGAGAAGTGTTTCGTCGATGCCACCGAACGTGAAATTAAAAGCGAGTACTCAGGGGAAAACATAGAACAGCAACAGGAATCGGAAGGAGGATTAGAATTAACTGTCGAAAACCAAAGTTCTTCTGTCCAGGTAAGCAATTTGGAATGATATTTTTAAATCCATTCATTCCTCATATCAATACAATTTACTCTCAGTTTCTATCAGGTTTTGGAATAGAACAGAATTTGTAAAATTATTTGTATATACTTTCTAAATTTCTTTAATTCGTAAGCCGCTTGAACCATTTGAAGGAATATTACAATTACTTACTATGTTCTTTAGGCCTTTTATGCTGAGGCAAAAAAATATACTTTTAACACAAGCTTCATTTAAAAATATGACCAACTGAAAATATTGTTTGATTCTGTTCTTGCCGTGGTATGTATCAAAGTAGGGGTGTTATAACCTTTATCCTAATAAAATTTACAAATATTTTGGTTCAATAATTCTAATTAAGATTGTGGAATGAATATATATTAAACCCGGTTTTACAATGCCTTCCCCTCCTGTTATATGTCATGATTCAGTAAGTGACCGGTTATGAAATTAGACGGCGTGCAGATTAAGCAAAGTGCCTGAGAGTTTGATATTCGTGACTGAAATGAATTTTAACACAGCACTATCTTTATAGCCCTGGAATGTCTCTCCATCTCGGTAACGTTGGCAGCACCCAAATACATGAAAGCGAAGGAATGGCCTGGAATTTACTAAACAAATTTCACACATTAACAACTTTCCTGTAGAAATGCAACTGTAAGACCCTCTCTTCTCTGAATGGAAGAACTTGCAATGCAATTCAGTGTTCTTGTTCACGTAAAAGTGTTTTATAAATTTCTGTTATTTTTTTTATAAATTTTACTCAAAGGTAAATATACGTATTAATGCATCCCCCCACTAACTAACAAACTCTGTGGCTTATGGAACTCTCAAGATAATCGCCGCAGTAACAAACGTTCGCATTTCGATTCTGTCCTAGGCAACATCAAGCCAGTTCTCATCATAAACGCTTACTTCTCAAATGTCTCCTCTAATATTGTCCTCCGAACGAAGTTTTGGTCTTCCCAATGGTCTCCTTTCATCCGCCCGTCCAACCAGGATAGAATATAATCTTCGATTTTCCCCCATGCGGTCACTTGGTCACCTTAGTCGTGGCGATTTCATTATTTTTACATGTGATGAATCGTACTGTCCGTGGGGTTCTTCACTATGCAGTCTCCTCCATTCTCCAATCATCTCGTCCCGTTTCTGCCCGTATGTCATTCTCAAAATCTTATTTTCTTACACCCCTATTTTATGTTCATCTGCTAGGGTCGTACTTTCGCAACCGTAAAGTATTACCTGAGGAGATACTTGAAGGACCCGTTCCAGAAAAAGGCCTATAAAACGCCGCAGCTCAGTCAACAAAGCATCACTCGCTCCTGAGTAGTCATTCCCTCCCCTTCTACCCTTCGCAGTGGGCTACAGTAGTCATTCCATCCCCTTCTGGAGCACTCCTGTAAACAGTTGGCTACGCTTCTGGTACACTCCTGTACACAGTTGGCTACGCTTCTGGTACATCACTTGACACACAGTTGGCTACGCTTCTGGTGTCATCCTTACGTATACAGTTGGCTACGCTTCTGATATGCATAATTTTTACCATAACTAATTTCACTCCTGTGCAATGGTTGGCTACTCTTCTGGTACAACCCTTGACACACAGTTGACTACGCTTCTGGTGTTATCCATACATACACAGTTGCTACGCTTCTGGTACGACACCTAATTCTATAACTTCTTGGCAGAGGTGAATGGAATGGCTTTAAATGCATTGAGTAGCGGACCGAAAACGGAATAGAAGATGTGCAGTTTCCTAGATCGTACTGTAGCGAGATTATTTCTAATAGCATAGACGTTTGGATCAAATCAGACTGTGTGCTGTGAACTGCCACTGGAAGTGTACCAGGGACTGGCAGACTCACTTCCACGCCGTATCGCTGCGCTCCCCAGGGCCAGAGGGGTCCCGACAAGATATTAGGTGACTATCTCATGAGTTTAGCTAACCCAGTGTTTATTAACAATGATTGAATGGTTCAGCTGAGTTCAGAGGAAATCAACTATGTAGAGAACCCGGTCGTTCCCATGATATATCGATGATAGGACATCGGTCACCTGGCATGCAACTGGGGGAACCGGATTCGATTTTCGGTCCCTACAGTGACGGAGGTATCAATGCATTTTCAACATATAGAGGTCATTTGTGAAACGAAATAAATTGTTCAGTATTGTCTTCAATGGGATTCTACAGTTTGTGAACATGTTCCTGCCTATTTATAAATTTATTTATTTTTAAATATGTTTAATACTTTTGTGTAACTCCGTTTCTTGTTAAATGAATATTTATGAGCAGCTGGAAATGCACAACTATATTCATTTCTTCTGACAGTATCGTGTTTTATATGAAGTACTAGTAGATGAGTTAATGCTGCTGTTTATTTGGCAATAACACACGATAAAAATCAAAATATAATTAATTAAATTAGAACCCGGATACTCATGTGCTTAAATTATAAAAATTATGTAACGATGCCTTTAAAAATATGTTCTTAGAATATGTGTTTAATGTGAACAAAAGTGACAACCTCTATTTTTAAACTTAATTATTCAATATAATATACTATGCACTGCAATTAGTGTTATACGAGAAACAGAGCTATTAATTGTTTGTATTCATATACTCTTACTTTCTTACTCTATGGCTTAGGAAAACGCAAGTTCATCGCCGCAGTATCAACATTCACCCGAGGATTTTAACCTGGACAAGATGAAGCCAGTTTTCATCACAAATGCCTACTTCTCGAAGATCCCTTCTAATATTGTCTTCCTAATGTCATCTCTGTCTTCCCAACTATCTCTTTCCATCGAGCTTTCCAACGAAGATGGAATATAGTCTTCGCTTTTCTCCCATCTTTTTCGTCGCTATTAATTTTGAATGTGGACAGGTGGACATTTTGAATGTGCTATAAAGTTGGAACAGTTATCTTGTACTAAATGCTAATGGTACAAGAGAAGAAATTTTTGATAACAAAAGAAAGGTTTTAGAAGTCCAGCTTTTCCATAATTTAAAAAAGAAAGATTGTAAAAAAAATATCCAGCAACGGATCCTGCGTCCGCGCTTCTTTGTACTGAGATCTAAAAAAGGATGTAGCTATGATAAATAAGAAGCGAGAGGTTTTGATAGAAAAGGTTTAAGTCTTAAGTTCAAGTTCTGAAAACCATTTCTACAGCGTTTTCCGACTTACCACAGGAATACTTCTATAATGGTGTTATATGCACTCGGTACTGTTCGATGTTGCTATATCGTAGGTAACTCAAGAACTGTTTTTTTTTTTTTTTTTTTGGAGTACCAAGATTTCACTTTACACCTCGTTTTCCTAATTCTGGGTGCAAAAGCACACTCTGGAATTCCACTGGTCAGAGCGACACAATGACACGATTGCCCTAGAAATCTAGATACCTTCCTATTTTTTCTGCGAGCTATTCGGAAAAAACATTGCTGTAATACATGCTTAAACAACAGTTTTACAATATTGTGTTTGCTTATTACAT
Source organism: Lepisma saccharinum (assembly GCA_022664845.1). Taxonomy (NCBI): domain Eukaryota; kingdom Metazoa; phylum Arthropoda; class Insecta; order Zygentoma; family Lepismatidae; genus Lepisma; species Lepisma saccharinum. The sequence continues at coordinate 12,319 of JAGDQP010028387.1, read as the reverse complement.
ATCTTTCTGTTTATATAACTTGTTACCGTTTATAAGTTTTCTGAAATAATAATGTCAGCGTTCCTTTATATAAAATTCCCTTAAAGCAGTTTTTATAACTGCCTATCATGAATGAATTTCTTAATACTGGGTTCGATAGTTCGAGATGCTGTGGGGCCTTAGAACGGAATGTGGGAAATTTATTTTGTTTACAGCAACGTATTTTGTATGTCTTCGTGTTCATGATTATTACTTTAATAAGTCCTCCAAAGGGTCTGAAACTCAGATGAGAAAGAGATTTTATGTGGTCAATTTTCCATTCTGTCCTCATTCGTCATACTCCCATGCGAGTGCTCCTATTGGAAGGCCTATGCTAGTACGAACAAAAGGTTTCTGTCCTGTCCTTTAATTGTTACCGCTCACACAATTCATTTTATCTTATCCTGTCCTTTATGGTAGCAGCTATGGGAACTTTCATGAATATCTACAATTTCGTTCAGAAGGACCCGGATTCAAATGGGTTCATGGATTTTTGGAGGCTTTTACTGTTCTTAACTAGATGACTAGGCGCATACAAGTTGGGTTTAAGGTGGCCAGGACATAGTAAGAAATTTTGGCTTCATTCCTACGTGTCGGGAATACGGTCCTAGTGTCAGACACTGCTAAAGATGATGAAATTTTTAGTGTGTCTTGTGGTAATACATATATATATGATGCGAGTTTTCTCGTCGTATCAACGAATGGAAGACCTTTCGAAGCCATATATACCTTTCGAAATATTTTTTTTAAGTACGTCTTTGTGTATGGGGGTCTATTCGAACAGAGATATTGACTGACATACAATGTTGTGAAAAACGTTATTTCTTTTGGTCATTCTTGATAATCATTGAATTTGGTTCTTCTCGAATATGTGAATGCAGTGTTTACCGATCCACCGTAGCTCTTAGGTAAAGCGTTGGAAAAACTTTCGGGAGGTCTTGGGTTGGATCCCGACTATCCTTGCTTAAATTGTCCAGGATTTTTCCTCAGTTAACTCGTAAATTCTGTTTTCTTTCCGTTTCAATTTGTCATCGCTTGTAACACTAATGGCAGTTACCCTGCTTGGATGACTTTTAAAAAATGGCATTCGCGCAACAAGTATATAACATATCTAGAATAATTTTTGAAAATTTGTACTTGCTTTTGGCCTTTGAAGATGTCAGGACAGGTTATTCGGAGTTTTTGTTTCAGGAAATTCTTCATATCTTGTTTAGTGACAAACCTACCTTTACTTTCAGTGTTATATTGTAACCATGAATGTTGCTTTCCTTAGCCGATATCAACTTTTCTTTCCAATTTTTACACATTGTGCGAAAGTTAAAAAGATGAGAGAATACCCTCCCTATATTAGTGATAATTAAGAATTTACGTCCGAACTCTTCGAATTTTTCATGTTTTCTACTTGAATTTCACTGTGATATTTCTCGTGTGTTTTTTCCTATCGTATTAAGGATAATTAAACTATTTATTTTCCTTTGAAATGTTTTGCTGATACATTTGACAATTATCGTACTAAATTAAATCTCTTCATTATTACTTTCAGAATTGTAGCAAGTCGCTTAGATTGGATTGCCACATGAATTACAAGGACGAAGGAGATGAAAATTCGGATCAGGAATCATCTGATGTTGCGTCTAGTATCATGTCACAATTAAAAGATTTGCTCTGGTCCGACACAGGAAGTAGAGCACAAAATTCAGCGCGTGATAACTTCAAAGTTGAAAGTTGTATTGATATTAAAGAAGAGAACATCGAGAAGAGAAATGAACCATCCAGCCTTGAAACTGTTTCCAGAAGGACCGGGAAGAAATCAGGAGAAATAAGGAATTTGGAAGGAACTACATCTGAATTGGCGTCTGAAAGTCTCAGTAAGTACATTATAACAGAAAGTAATGAAGAGAATAAAATTTCTTGGAATGAGCTTTCAAGATCCTTTCATTTAAAACAACATGCACTAACCAAAAGAAACGAGAGATATTTTGAGTGCACAATCTGTGGGAAAAAAACTACAAATAAATCTAAATTAAATCATATGAGTATACACTCAGGCGAGAGGTATTTTGACTGTGCGATCTGTGGAAAGAAATTTACCCACAAAACTAATTTGAGAACTCACATGGGAATCCACACAGGCGAGAGACCTTTTGACTGTACTATATGTGGAAAGAAATGTACCCAAAAAGTTCATTTGAGATCTCACATGAGAATCCATACAGGCGAGAGGCCTTTTGACTGTACTATTTGTGGAAAGAAATTTTGCCACAAAAGTAATTTGATAACTCACATGAGAATCCACACAGGTCAGAGGCCTTTTGACTGCACGATCTGTGGAAAGAAATTTACCCAAAAAGTTAGTTTGAGAACTCACATGAGTGTACACACAGGCGAGAGGCCTTTTGACTGTACTATCTGTGGAAAGATATTTGCCTAGAAAGGTATTTTGAGAACTCACATGAAAATCCACACAGATGACAGGTCTTTTGACTGTAGGATCTGTGGAAAGAAATTTACGCAGGAAGTTAATTTGAGAACTCACATCAGCATACACTCAGGCGAGAGGCCTTTTGACTGTACTATCTGTGGAAAGAAATTTACCCACAAAGGTAAT
>JAGDQP010028386.1:0-15232 GCA_022664845.1 Lepisma saccharinum | reverse complement strand
CATTTTCTTTTTTAAGTACAATATGTCCTTTCCGGACATAGCACAAATATTCGCTCTGCCGTAAACGTGAAGTTCTTTAGTTAGTTTTTATTCAGGCTTCCACTAGATGGCAGACTGACAGTTTTTGTTAAATTCTATTGTATTTCAACTTAACGAAATTTGTCAAGATAGTAACATACCTAAGAAAACTGCTTAATGAAATTTGACTCAATAAACTGTTACTTTGCTTTTCTATTTGCGCTGCTTTTCATGTAAGAAGTGCATTTGCTTCAGACTTGCAGTGATAAAATATATTATTGTGATTAGGAAATATTCGAAGTGTTGTTTGCAGCTTGTTTACCGAGACATACTATAGCAGTAATTCCGCCAATCTCCTCGGGATCACCCTCCAACTTACAAAACAAATTACGGTCAAAAATCGATAGAAACTGTGCAAAACCTCCTCTTACACCTTCCCATTTCTGACTTTACACTCCCCAAACTGAAAATTCTGGCGGAATCCTTGTACTATAGTATAAATTATGGACTTATATATTGCAAATGAGGGCCGTACGGAATTCCTTAATGAAATTTATCATTCCGGAATGTCGGAATTTCGAAACTCCGGCTTTCAGGAATGTGGGAAATTTGGAATTTTGTAAACTGGAAAGGTCAGAATTCCGGAGTCGCCAGTTGTGAGCGCCAAATGAAGAAAAACGTGGTCCAGGGACCATCGATTTATAAATTTCACGCCAGTCAGATCAACAAGATAAAGCTTTCAGAACCAGTGTTGTTAGCCAACCTCCGTTGTATAGTAATTACGGTAACAGACCTCATCGGTGCCAGTCCGGTTCGAGCCCTGCTGCCGGTTTTACTGACTCCAGGTTTCCCGTGGATTACTTAGGTTTTATAAAGTGAATGGTACCGTACGGTGACAAATGCTCGGGCCGCTAACTTCCCAGCTCGAGCCGTCCTTCAGGTGAGTGACGGACTTAAGGCATAGTTGCCAGGAAAACTCTTCTAAAAATGATTTAAGTTACGTTAAAGATGGAAGATACTAATTTACGTCTTTGACGCTAAATCTGCATAATTTCATTAGTCGGTTTCTTCAACAATGGTAGATTTTCAAAGAAAATATACATTCCACATGAAATCTAAAATGCTCCGTCATACACAAATATTGAGTCTTGTACACGATTTGAATTCAGCTCTCTCGCTTCATCAAAACTTGCATGTTTGGTAACTCTATAAACTTGTTTCTGCTATATAAATTTAATACTTTCTATTCAGTGTAAGCGCTCAGTTCTTTTATGCAGTAAATAGTTGCGATGTGGAGAATAGAAACAACCTTAGATAGTTGTCAACATCATGGTAAGTTCGTTATGTTCTCTTTCTGCTTATGGATTGCAGGAGCATAAGTGTAACCTTAAGGATAATGTAAAGCAACGATCTCCAAAAGATGGCAGCACTATCTCCATATATGTCTAATGTATTCTTATCGTTGCACGAAATTTCCTTGCTGCTCCTACAAATTCAAGCCTAGAGAGTTCAAACTTTCAGGGAAGAAAGTTCATAACCAATTCAAGTGCATGATCGATGTCGATGTTTTATTTTCGTTTCCCTTCATTGTTGTTGTGAATATCAAAACCTATAACAATGAAGCTCTTTCAACAATGAACAAAAAAGAAAATTACAAATTGGCATCGATCATGCTCTTGAATTAGTTATGAACTTTCTTTCCTGAAAGTTTGAACTCTAGGCTTGAATTTGTAGGAGCGGCAATGAAATTTCGTGTAACAATGAAAATGCATTAGACATCTTTCGTTGGAAATCGTTGCTTTACATTAAAGGTTAAGCAACAGCACAAAATAGTTGTTAGAGTAAAATAACTGATTTAAGCAGTCTTCTACTAACTTATAAAACACTGGATTCTAGGTTTTAGCTATTTAGTTCTTCCTTTCTTCTTGTATGTAAAGGAAATATATTTTACATTGGATTAAAATTCATAACATTTAGAAGTCTAAAAGCGCTTTTCACTTCGTAAATTAATATATTCACCTACCTAAATCATTCTTTCATTTCCGTTTCTATCGGAGACTTCCGGTATTCCCTTTTTCTACGAGAAGAGTAGTTCATTCTTTGCATTAATGTTAATCATAATACACACAATAAAATACACAAACACGGTTACCTTACAAGTTTCTGCTCAGTTTGTCGTTAGAACCCGTCCTTACTGCTTTGCTTGGCATACTTCTCAGGCTAGACTCAGTTATCATTACTGAGGTAAAACTTAATTTTTTCGAATAATTTCATTTTAGCGTATGAGAGACTGTACTTCAGTAATAAAATGTACTTGCTTGGCTGTAACGGTTTTCAAGTTTGGATCACTAAATTAATTTATGGTTCTATTCTGGAGCGTCATTGGATACACACAAAAAGTAAAGGAAATAAGAGACGAAATGACGAGAAAGAAAAATGAATGTGACTGTGAGAAAATCCAAATACTTTACGTATGTGTAAAAGGGGTAAGTGTATGAATACGAAAAATCACTAAATTGGAAAGAGCTACGCAGCAAGTGGGACTTCTAGAAAATGTACCGTGTTATGTGAATGTCGAAGAATTTTTAGTGTAAGAATCAGTTATATTGTGTATTCAAAGTACACAGGGCTTGTTCGTGTGTTTAGGATTGGTAACTGTGTTAATGTTTTTAGGTTAGAAATGAAGAACCAAATTGACAGTATAAGAAAATTGTGAAAGTATTAATAAAACGAAATATTTTTAACTTAATACCTGATACACGAAAGATAGCGTGAAGAAAAACAAACCATATTTTTATCTTTATATTGTAAGTCCTTTCAATTCGCAACAGATCACTCATTATTAAAACCGCACGAACGTTTTCGTAACTCAATGTGGCCATATATCCTGTACTGAGGAAGGTAATAGGAGGGATTTGTGAATATATGAATCTATAATATAGGCGTTATCAATGAGGACGGGAAGTAGTCTCTGCGATAGAGGAAGACCATCACTATCGTACAGACGGGTTACTTCTCGTGTAAGATCGCTAGCAAGAAAGGGTAACTGTATTTAAAATAGTTCTACAAAATTTTATATATATTTATGCTAATCATGTTTAACATAGCTTAAATTAGATTTTGGTATGAAAAATGTGTGAATACATTGTGGTTTGTTGCTTAACATTTAATTGTACTTTTTCAGCTGGTGACGCACTGGTTTCTGTTGGAAGGAGTCTCTCGTCAGTTGGAATCGTTACGAGAAGGTTTCGAGTTTGTGTTTCCGTTGGCTCAGCTTCAAATGTTCTATCCAGAAGAACTAGAGGCCGTATTTTGTGGTTCTGCCCAGACTTCCGGTTGGGATGTAAAGACTTTAATGGAATGTTGTCGCCCAGATCATGGCTATACAGCAGATAGTCGTGCTATACGCTTTTTATTTGAAATCTTAAGTATGTATAACCATGAAGAACAGAGACAATTTGTTCAGTTCGTTACTGGCTCACCGCGATTGCCTGTTGGAGGTAAGTACTATACTCCATCGAAGATTACGTAGTAGTAGGAAATCATTTAGAACAATGTATGATAATACGTGTGTGGATTGCCGTCTGTTTTAAGTACATGTTTGCATTTTGACTTCCTGAATCTATAATGAAGAGATTTGTAATAAACTCATAAATTGAAATACAGTGAAACCTCTAAAGCGGACAGCCACGGGGAATTGAAAAGTGTCTGCTATAGAGAGGTGTCCGCCTTGCGGAGGTTTCAATATATTCTTGTGTAAATTAGTGAGCAATGTCATATGTAACTAAAAGAGTATACACTGGTGGTTGAAGCAATTATATTGTATGAATATAACTAAAATCTTACTTACATTACCCTCCGCCGTCTAAACTGTACTCAGGGCACAACTTACAAATAATATTTTATATTTTGCACTTTCCGTTTATCACAAGTTAAAGCTGCCGTATGTTTGTGAGTTGAGAGAGAGAAGTAGAAATGCTCCAGAACTGAGAAATTGGTTGTTTTTGTGTAGTTTTTCACTTCATACGGTTTACTATGTTCCATCTCCTCTTCGATGTCTTGCGCCTCTCTTTTGCTATTTTACCATTCGAGTGGAGTGCGTTTGTCCCTTCAAGCATATTGTTTATCCGGAAGTGCACGAAAAATGTCCAGTTCCATCAGCGTGAAAAATGGTTTTCGGACTAATTACGAACTGTGGAAGACAATTTGTCCAATCGTTCTATATGACAATCGTCATGTTGACAAACCGCGGAAATCACTTCGAAAGTATCCGTTATACGGAGGTAAATATTGCCTATAAATGACAGAAAACACAGTCCGTGTCCGCCTTACAGAGGTTTGCCAATACGTTTCTTCTTATAACGATGGTTGGGGATTACAAAATATATCCCTTACGGGAGGTGTCAATTTTAGAGAGGTGTCTGTTACAAGAAGTTTCACTGTACTACCTAATATGGTTAATGTCTGTAGTGATTTACAGTGGATGTTCTAACGAAATACGTCTCGTGAATTGTTTTAATTGGATAAATTTAAAAATTCCGTGTAGAAACTAATAATGCGCGACTAAACCGTTCAAATCTCAGTGTAACAGCTTTATTAACCATGTATCTACTGAATTTGTTTTCGATTTACTAAGTATTACTAGTTTAATTTGAAATAATGTAAAGGAAGGATATTCTATAGGTATTGAAAACTACTTTTAAGGCTTTGGTCACCGATTTGGACGCACTGGAATAATTCCTGTGAAATCTCAACTACAGCTTTCCTATACTTCTGCTTTTCGTTGTTTCTTATTTTTTTCATTATTATTATTATTATCCCCCCCCCCCCTCCTGATTCTTTACCCTGTTATTCTTTTAGGAAGCCACTCACCGATTGTTACAGGCAGTTCTGGATCTAAGGGGCGGCAAACAGCTAAAAATAAAAGCTTCTAAAAAGGAAGAAAAATTGCGTATTAAATTGAAATTGACCTAAAAGTATTCAAAATTTCAATACCAGCGCGCTTAGACGTTTTTTTAATGTTATTCCATACAACCTACCTTCATCTTTAAAATTCAAAACCGCGATTCAAGACTGCCTTACTAAAGTTAGTAATCGCGATGCCACGACAGGCTCCAGAGAAGATAACAAAAGTACACTGCGTGATGCGAGACAATGTTGTGTGCCGTCGCGTCAGCCGGTCGTATTGTTTGGCCAAAGAACGATGGAAAGGGCGGCATAATTTAAATTTGCCACCATAGGAAAATATCTAGATCCGGCACTGGTTACAGGTCTACGCACTGTTTAAGAAGTAGCTCAACCCACTTCCTTTGGCTATTTTTTTTTTTTTCGGCCCCGTTCCTTTGGAGGAAAATTGTCAACTCTCTCGGTGTGTGTGTGCGCGCGTTCGTATACCCTCTGCATCTCTTACATGTGTTGTTTTTTCCTCATAAGTATTGAGAGCCTGCCCGTAATTCAAATTTGATGGTGTACTGCTACGGACTTATATTGTAATCGCATATGGTTGAGTATTCGGCGTTGCACCATTGTCTTCATTCTTCATAAGCTCTTACTCAGATAGTGTCTACGCAATTTTTTTTTTTTTAATATATATATAACACTACATGAGTATACTCTCCGTGAAAATAAACGCATATGTACAACGGATTGCCATACTTTACATATTCATAAACTGAAAAGGCCGCGTAATCAACCTATTTATGTACGTATTGCTTTGTGCACTTGATTCGAAGAAAACGGCCGATAAACAATTTTCTAAGTCCAACGCGTTGAAGAATATGGCAGCACTGAAGCAAGTTACGTAGGCATCTGAACAAGTGATGTATGTGTTAGTTTTAATCGCGTTTGAATATTGGCTAAATATTGCCGTGCTGTGCAACATTTCGGGACTTCCAAAATTCCTTCATCGGCCGTTTTCCATTAATGCGAATGTATAGGTAAAAAGTTTTGCTTGAGAAGTGATTTTCCTGAAAACGTACTATACACTCAACACAAGTGTTAATAGATAAACATCAGTAATTATCTTCTCTGTGGTCCAGTGCTGATAGTCCCGCAATTCGTATCGGCACTGGGTATCTTGTATGTATGCAGGTTCGAGTCTTGTTTCTGGTCAGGCTGACAGGTTTTTTAGGGGTTTTCTCAGCTTCACCAGCGAATGGTGTCTAGACTAAGGCCTTGGCCAAAGTTGTCTCCATCCATCCTGCTTCCACGGAAAATATGCTATAATGCCCGTAAGTCGATAGTATTAACGAAGTTTTTCAAACATCACTAATTAACAGCTTCACATGAAACTTTAGAAATTAATTAATAAAAAACAAGAATTCTTTCCATCCTGTAACAGCTCACACTTCTAATTCTTACCTATCGTACGGCAACTGTTGTTTTAGTCGTACTGGGACAACGACCGTACTTCACCGGTATGGACATGGTACTCCGTTAATGATGCTGTTTGTATGTACAATTTTTTTTTTTTTTTTTGTATAGGATTAGTCAAAACTTTTGTTCTGAGAAGGGCTGTTGCATGGGATGTGTACATGCTACCGTCTTGCTTTTAAGAGGCTAACACCTAGTTTTAGAATCGACCGCTAAGCTTCTAGCCAACGCAAACTTGGCCTCAACTTTGTACTGGCTTAGAAGCTTAGCGGTCGATTGTAAAACACAAGGTAAAGGTGCCTTCAGAAAAGGTCACTAGCAGCACTGCAGCAACGCATTCGTGGCTGTGTTACAATCTATTATTTATTTCTAGTATTTACCAACGATAGTGCTCTTCTGAAAACTCTCTTAGTGGCATCGTCTGAAGGCAGCCTAAACCTTTTGCCTGAAAAGCGTGTTGACTGCGCCTGTGAAGCGTACATCTCTGTATGACTGTGGGGGAAGCCTTCTGTTGTAGAAGTTCCTTTACTGTCTAAGAAACAGTATATGTTTATGTATTGTTTTGTACAAGCAAATGAGACGTGATGTGGCCCACGCGCTCTCGTAATATGTTCAGGCTTTTTGCTATGCTAAAACTTCTAATCCGTCTGTTTTACAAAACCATTTATTTCACGCACAGTGTTCACATTCATCCTCGGTGCTGGAATGATGTGTCCAAGATCGAGTCACCACAGTTCAATTGTTGCATATGAAGGGACATATGGTGTTCTGACGTATTATCAAAAATATCCCTCGCAAATTTTCCGTGTGGGAAAAGAAATTCCATCACAGCGCAGGGGCAAGAGGACAGATTTGTTTAGAAGGATGAAATTTGGTTTGAAATAATGTATGTTCTAATAGAATGCCTAAAGCTATTATTAGACGTGGGAATCAGTTCAAAGCTCAGAACTTAACAGCATCCCCTTTTACTTTCGTTTTTGCTTTTTGTATTACTCTTAGATAGCGTTTTCCTACCATCACTGAATTCAGCTGTTTCAAGTTAGCATTTAAGCTACCTTCATCAAAATCTTTCTAGTATTGTAAACATCCCTTTCTCAATTAGTGTGAATTTCTACAGTTTTGACTGTTTGCCTTTCTTATACTTTTTTTTTTCTTTATTTTTAGGCTTCAAAAGTTTATCACCGCCGTTAACTATTGTAAGGAAAACGTTAGAGCCGAACATGAATCCGGATGATTTTCTACCGTCAGTTATGACATGCGTGAACTACTTGAAGCTTCCGGACTATTCCTCAATTGAAGTGATGCGTGAGAAACTAAATATTGCTGCCAAAGAAGGACAACATTCCTTCCATCTCTCCTAGTGCATCACATTGATACAGGTGAAACTAATTGTGACTGGGCTAAGAGTTCTAAATGTCATCGTGGAGTGATGTGAGAGAAGTGCCAAGTGATCACAATCCACAAATGAAACTAGTCTTTCAGCATTTTGCTTCACACCATTATTGCATTGTTGGATGATTGAAGAAACGTGATGTGGGGAAGCAAATGTGTGAAATACATTGCAAGAACTTTATCGATGAGATGTTTTTGTTGTTTAAAAGTTTTTCCTTCTTTTTCTTGAGAAAGTTAAGTGTGTAATGTGTAATATGTGCAAAAGAGAAAAATAGTGCAAGCAAAAGAACTCTGGATTTTGTGCTGCTGTGATGGCATGCTGTTTTATTGTTCCCCATTCTGTCATAAAGAATCCTTTGTGTGACTGTGAGTGAATAACTAGCCTGGATGGTCCTTTTTTTTTTATTAAGAAGTTAAAGGGAATAAAAACAGCAGCTTCCAGAAGCATTTTACAGAAACAGGTGGGAAACTTTTTTTAAAAAAATATTAATATGTTTGCGCTGTTAATACATGGCTGAATCAGTATATCGAAGAATGCAGTCGAGAGAGAGAGAGAGAGAGTTATTCTGTTCGGTTCCAGTATTCTGTACTGTACAGTGAAGGCAGTGCCTGTTAAGATCCCTCGATTTTCTAATAAAGAATTGTGATATATCATGTATGTATAAAATCTGTGTTTTGTTTTTAAGTAAACCCCAGTTATTGTTTTTAAGTACAACTGTGTTACTCATAAGAAGTTACTACGTAGGATAAAACAGTAAAAGCAGAATTTAATATTATTAAAAACAAATACATCTGACTTGTTTTTGTGGTTAAATAAAAATAACCAGGACTAGACGTTGAGGATGATACGAGGAAGTTGTTTGGTTTATATATTTTACATAGTAGTTCTCCGTTGATGATGTATTTCTACTTTAGATAATATATTTAGGTCAAATCTAGTTCTAAAAGTATTACGAAGAATAAGAAAGGTTTATAATTTTATGTTGTAGCGAAATCATTCTTCTACAACGCTATTTAAATCTGTTGCCAAGGTTAGGCTTAACGTAATTCGTGCGATTTGCTTTGATTATCGTTCGTAAATCTTCAAGGCGTTGATTAGTGTGTTTCCATTTTTCGTAAATTACACACGTTCGTATAAATTCATTTTATGTAAAAAATCAAATACAAAAAAAATATATATATATATCATGAAAAAAAAACTGAAATAATATCATACGTGTGCACTGAATTCCCGTCTATTTATATATCAAGTAGCAAATTGTACGTACAATCATTTTACATTTGTACATTAAAAGAACTAGTTTTATAGCACAAAAACGTTTTACTATTTGTTGTACGGAAAGCTGTTCCGAGTCTCATTTTTCCTGGAAAGTACTCTTCTTCACTTCCGTTTTCTGTTTAAAAAGTACGAAAGTTTAAATATAAAAGCGAGGAATTAAATAAATTTGTAGATATCTTGTACCCACACTACTGTATAATCGACGAACTGAAGAATGCGCATTACAGATTAAATGTGATATCTGTCTATTTGGGTGCATATGTGACATTGTATTGAGTTTTGAACAATACCAGTGCTAAATTTATATGGATCACAATCATTTATTGTATATGTAGATTTATATTTTACATGTGAGCATTGTACAAGCCACCACATGCATTGATAAATTGATTGTTACATCTTCCATCGTGTTGGTGCGTACATTGAAAATGGGATTTTGTAAATATTTTTAGCAGTTAATTATTTAAATAAATCGCGCTGCTCATGAGAGTATTGGGTCAGTGATAGGAAACACATGATGGCAAATGTGTTGTTGGTATTTGATGAAATAGTGCTGTCTTCTTTAAGATCACTAAAAATATACGTATTAACAGTACATGCATCAGTAACTTTCCAGTTATCGTATGTGTAGAAGTTTATTCTGGTCAAGTGAACTACTAAAAAGAAACCCTCCTAATTGAACTCCTAGGGCTGCAGTTGTTCACATTGGCGCGCACATGATAAATATTTATGATCAGAGTTTAGAACTAGTTATTTTATAATTTTGTGTTACTGTTTGTTACTTGTTAAATATACTTACTTGTATTTAGAAGTACAAAATACCTTACCTAATTTATACAGAAAAAAAATTGCAAATAAAAAAGTTCCAAAAGAATGTGTAGATACTCAAAATTCTCTAGTAGTACGTTGAATGAGACCATCGTAGAATCAGAAGGGCTAGGAACGGCTGGATGAAAATTCTGAATTCACCAAAGTGACCAAGGAAAGCTTGTGAGAGCTTGATATGCAGCGATAACCAGGGCTTGTTTCGAACTCCTGTAATCCAACTACTGTTGAGGCGCGATGGAGTAATGGGGAGAGATCGCTTTGGTGGCGAGTAGTACAAATCTGAACGCAGTTTGGATCTCACGTTAATAGTAGGTACGATCGTGAAAAGCTGCATGCTCGATGTAACGAAACGCACAATTCTAGGTGACGCGATAGTGTCTCTTGTCAAATTGTGGGTGCGCCCTTTGTAAGATAAGCTACTTCGTTGTGATGGCGATGCCCGAAAGTATTTCTTGGTAAACAAGGTACTCTTCCATGACATACACATGTTCTGTTCTGAGAGAATAATACATCTTTTTGGTTTCTGTTCATTTGTCAGCCTTCCACATTAATTCATTTTTCTCCAATGCACCTTCTATAGTGTTTTTTCTCGTACCTTGTGCTGCATCAGGGAAATAAGGTTTCTGGTACTTCCAGTGATACTCTGCCTCCTGTTAGCTCCTGCTTACATTTTCTGACTTCTTGTTTTCCTTTTCTGAGAACAGACTGAGTATTCTTAGTGAATATCAGACTGAAGTTTTAACTGCAGTGCCAATAAACTTTAACATTTTCCTAGAAAAATTCATTGGTGAGAAAGCTCAGAACATGTTTATGCACAGAAAATAAATGGTCACCAAACTGCTGATCAGTTTTTATGTGCATTTTCCAAAGAGTATCCACACGCAAGGTAGTTTTGTGAAAAACGAGTTTAACGTCTTAAGTTTAATTTTGTATTTCATGAACTATCCAAACACGAAGTATCACGACTTAAAAAAAAGTTGACATTTCGATAGAATGGTTGGAGATTTAGTTGGTTAGGCACAATTAGAAGAAAATTACGATTCTTGAACAGTACGCATCAACATGTAAATTACTGTCGAAATATTAGATTGAACTAATAAGAATGGAAAAGCACTATAATTGCCGCTTGCTACATGGTTGCAACCAAAGAGGCAAATCGGGAAATTAAAAAAAATGTGCGAAATCAGGGAGAAACCATGTTTTTTTCGGTAGTTCATCAGGGAAAACGAGAAAAAGACTGGTCGATTCCAAGGGTGTCATTAAGATCGGCAAACGAAAAATTTATATAAAAATCAATCCGCTGGAGGGAAAAGATAGCTGCTAATTCGGAAATCGAACTTCTGTTCAACTCGAAGAAGTGATTTTGATGAGTATCATAGTTAAGAGGGCTATTCGATTTTGAAGTCAATTAAACAAGATTTTTTAATCAGTTGAACTGTAGGAAGTTAAATATCCTAATCGTTATGTACCTAATGCAATGTAATAAATTTCTCTTTTGTAAGACTATACCCTATCCAAGAAACCCACCTATTTTAAGACTTATCAGTATTAATTTTTATACGGTAGTAAACTTATTTTCCATACATTTTAGAAGCTGTGCAAACAACGCAATAGTTCAGCTCCTCTGATTTATGAAACTGCATTTATCTTTCATATATATGAGCAGTTGGCAACATGCCATCTCCTTAGCACTAGTCCCATCTGTTCCATTTTCTCTCCTACCATGTGAGAACGCATTTGCGAAACGTTGCAGTTTTTTTTTTTTTTTAAATAAAAAAACTTAATTATTTTCATACACTGTGTGTGTCACTGTTAACAGCTTTCTGTAATTTCATTTTACTATCTTTAGTGTATGGGAGTGCTCAGATTTGTTAATGTGTTAGTAGTTAAGAAACGCAAAAACGAAATCGGAGAAGTCTGATGTATCACATCAGGGAATTTGAAAACCAGTGGCAACCCTGTTGTGTAACATGTGTCTGTGTAAAATATTCTATGTTAATAGACTCAATTCTCTTGGAAATTTCCTGGATTCAAATCCAGCGGCTGCCTATTCTGATTGAAGTCTTTCTATGGTTTTCCTCAGTCATATGAGGCTAATGACGGGATAATACCTTCACTACGACCTGGTCGACTTTCGGATAGGCCTGAGCGAAAGAAGCCTAAATGCCACGATACCAGCTCATGGATTTTCTTTAAGTATAGCACCTATAATATAAGTCCTGCAAACCCACGTTATGCGGGTCACCCTCATCTTCCCTTGCGTTTCCCATCAGAGTCGGTTCAAAGAGAAAATAGTCCCCGAGGAACCCCTTTTCCTGAAACTCAAGTTTGCTTGTTTCTACCCATCTTTGGATTTGGACCGCATAACCGGAAGTTCGAACAATATAAACATTTTAGCACAAGTTGATTCCAGTTTTGTCTTTATGATTCGGTGTTTCGTTTTGTGCGATTTCCGGAGAAAGAAAAATTTCTCAGACACGTAGAATACTATATTTTACACCCGGTCATATTCCAGGCTGGGGGCTTATTTCGAAGACAGAGCCAGGAAAGATTTTTGCAGTAAGGGAAAATTAACAGCCACCCCTCTTACAAACCGAAAACTGGTTGATCCAATTTTACAACCCCTGAAACTGACTTTTGCTTTAATTTCCTTCTGTCGATGACATCTGGAAATTGTTAAAAGGAATCCTACAATTAAACATTTCAAAATCCTTCATATGAGCTACCAATACTTAATTAATCCAAGTAGAGGCTTCGTTGTTTGCCCCACCCTAAAGGGGAGTCAAAAGAGTGAGCCAGTCTTCCCCTGGATTGAATGGTTCCGTCCAGAGGGGTCCATTCCGGACAGCAGTGAACAGTTTTAAATTCCCATATTGCATTGCGGGATGACGTAAGTGGTAGGAATTTGCGGGAACCAAAAAGATCCATGTATGACTCAGCGAGCCCCAGATGGGGAAATCTTTAGTGACGGTAGTTCTCCCGGTGTCAGGGGAACGCAACACCAAACAAAACCGATATTCAGTATTTCGCGTCGACATTTAAATGCACAAGGAGTCAATCAGTCGGTGCCTGTTACGTTTCAGTTATGTATCAATGGGTCTCCTGTATATTTTCCTCCACCCGCATGCATGTCCGTGGTTGCTAATTCCTCTGTCGCATGAAGCATTGTGATAGCATGACTTGCCCTGATTGGTTGGGATTGTTGCTAGCTAGTCGGCGATTTCCAGTCATAGTATAACACTGATTTCTCTTAACTGATACTCTTTGTTACACTCCCATTGTCATCATACACCATTCAGCCAATCAGGGCGGAATGGTTTACTGTATATACATACATTAGGTTCCGTCCAAGCCATGTGACATTAGGTGTGAATGCTGCAGTGATACCTGAGCTTCAATTCTGCACATGGACACTCGGCAAGGGACAATGGTTCGGGAACTGGTGTGGCATCAGCATTCACCATACAGCCCTGATCTCCCGTCTTTTTTTATTTTTTTTTTTTTTTAAAAAAAAAAGATTTTCTCAAGAAGAAACAAATGTTACAAATTTGCTTCAGATAGAGAAGTACAGACGACTGTCACAGGCCTTGTCACTCAGTTAAGGGAGATTTTTGCGTGTGTCAATACCAGCTCGTAACGCAGTAGGACGAGTGTCTCTGCTGGAGGTGCGTAGGTCTAACAACTGTACGTATATGTCTGTATGTTTCTCTTTTTGACGTATAAGAATATACTTTTATTTTCGTTATAAAAGTCTGTTTGGTTCACTTTAATTTGACTGGCCCTGATACATTGTTTGCTTCGCATTGTTTCTTACGTTGAGAAATAATTTTCTATGTCATGGTTTTCATATTTTTTTATTTACTGCCCGAAAGCGTGTTTAGGCCGTAAGTCTCCGTAGGTAAGATTTTTCACATAGCGTCATCACTTTTACATCAGCCATTACCACCTACTTTCGCCAACGATGAACGTGAAGCTACATGCCGTCGAGATTCCTGGATATTAAGGAAAATCAGCGTGTCATAGCAGTCTTAACCTGTCCGTTTGCGATACAGCAAAAAGCATATAGTGCTAGATTTAAGCTGTAAGTGGGGCAAGGCAACAGTCAATCGAAGCTTAGCGATTGTTTTGGGTGTTGTGCTACTTTTGTGACGTCCTACATTACAATGGTTGAATGCCTATAAACTCGCTCTTCCAAACATCAACATAACGCTCAAGAGTTGATTCGTGTTTCCTTAATGGATAAATCTTTTACACACAATCCTCTCCTAGTGTTCTAAAAATTGTCACAGTAACTTTTCGAGCTTCCTTTCGTAGGAGGGAAATCGTGTGGATATATTCTATTTGCCGCCGTTTGGTTACAGGATCGAAATGAGGTACTCGAGATTCATTTCGGATTACAATGCTTCTGAGAAAAGTGCCCGGTGCGTCTTCAACCGCTCGTTCCTGTAGACTTTCATCTCAATCGCAACTAGGACGCCTAGGTGGTGTTACAACAAAACACCGGTAGGTGGTGCTGTAGTTTACGGATGACGGACTTGATTACTAGTACTATTGTAATATTAAAATGTTATTTTGTGATGCGATGTAAGGTATCAATTGACTGTTAAAAGCAAACAGATTTATTCTAGCTTCGTTTGTTCATTGGTAAGCGAAGTCATATCCTAAAAAGAGGCAAGTTCTATCGCCCCCTCCTCCTCATAGACGTGCAATACGCAAACAGGAATTGTAAGTAAAGTAATAAAATATAGAAATGTACAGAATGTAAGCATCTGTACAGCTCCCGATGAGGTGACAAAATTGTGTAAGTGCTCCTTTCAAGATCGGAGTACTAAGGATTCTGTTGTGTCCTGGATTTATCTCGTGGTAAATGTTCTTAATATGACGTTTGATTCGATGTCTTCAAGGGAATTGATACAGTTAGTCTGCCTGCAGACTTTGGAATTTGCATTATTCGACGTCACAGAGGCCTTGGGCGTGATATGGAATTGTAAGCGGAATGTCATGCAGGAAACGTTCGTCTAGCAACCACATTGACAGTAATTCAATATGTAGTATTTTTTATTTTACTATACAATGTATAGACACAATTCGTAAGTAAATAGTCACTCTGAAATTTTGGACATTTATTACATGGCAGTCACTGGATACAAATGCAATATCTCGCGTGCTTTATCGAAACCTCAACATGGTCCGGAATGGAATGAAAGCGTTATTTTGACCTGTGAGCTGTTGCGGCACATACGTAGGTTGCCTTTTAAGTTTTTACAATCGAACAATAGGTGGCGTTAATGAGTTGTGGCACCACTGTATTTGTGAACATTGACGTTTGTTATTGTGAAGCCA
>JAGDQP010028385.1:0-24196 GCA_022664845.1 Lepisma saccharinum | reverse complement strand
ATATATATATATATATATACGAGGGGGTACCCAAAAGAAACCGGAATCATGCTCTGATGGCCGGATCCGTTGTAGTACATGCTTCCGCCGCTAGTTGCCTCTTGCTGGGACACTTTTGCATCAGTCTACTGACCAGCGTTGTCGAGTGAAGTCTTGGTGCCACGTAATAAATATTTTTGTTAAGCGCCTCTTGCTTGTTCGGCGATTTTTGCGATGTTTGAAAACTGGAAACAACGCGTGAGGTCATGAAATTCTATTTTCTGTTTGGGGAAAGAGCTGTAATGTTTGAAACGGCTTACAAGGAAACTGCTCTGGGAAAAACAAAACTTTTCCAAGTGGTGTTTTTTTTTCCCCCCTTTTTTTTCTTTGATACCACTTGAAGACCAACCTCGCTCAGGGCGACCCTCGACCTCCCGAACGGATGAAAACATCGCCAGAACTGGTGGAGTGATTATGGAAGACCGTCGCAGAACCACTGATAACCTTGTTGATTTGTTTGGTGCGCCCTGGAGTTCCTGCCAACGGACTTTGTGCAAGAAATTGCAAATGAAAAGAGTTGCATAAAAACACGTGCCTCAGCAGCAGACAAAACCTAGATTGCGAAACGATTTTTAATGGAAAACAACATGAAGCTTTTGCACCCGTCATATTCACTCGAACTTGCTCCGAGTGACTGTTTTATTCCCCCAAATGTACTTTGAAAGCGATTCAAGTTGTAGCACCCAAAAATAAATACACACACTTTTATTACAAAATTCCGGTTTCTTTTGGGTACCCCCTCATTTATACTGGTATATTAGTATCTCTAACATTTTACATTTAACACGAGATATCAATATTTTCTACAAACACATGAAGGTCCAGCCAGTAAACCTATTCTCATGGAGAAACTTTAAAATATACCCAGAATTTTTGTTGTACCATTCTAACTTTAAACTCCTTTGTATCTTGCTTTTGGTGCACTTACCCCCGCAAATGATGATATGATATTAAGTAATTATATTGTTCTTTGTTTTTAATTATGTTGTTTTTTTATTTTCTAGGTATCAGGCAGCTACAATGTATTCTTTTAAAAGTGGCATTAATGTTAGGTGTAGAAATTCATGAAAGCGTTACATTTGAGGCCTTAATACCTCCCCCTGAAGACCAAACTGAAAGTAAGTACATTTTTATTAAAATTATTGAAGTTGAATGGGTATGTGAAAGAGAAAGGAAACAAATACTATACGCAAAAAATAAGTATAATTTAAATTTTAATTAATTTATGGCCTGTAGGTATCTGTGGCTCAGGCTGAGATAGAGTAGAGCAAAGGATTGAGGAGTCTTCCAGGCTCTAAGTTGAAGGTACCATCGCGACATTATCGAGGTGTGACTGAGGGAAAACCTCAGTCAGGTTAGTCGCCCCAGAACCTCCTGAATGCGAATCCAGTGCTCTCCTAATTGAGCTGCGACCGCTTGGTCAAAAATTAGTGTGTTTTACGTAAAAAGTGTATATACTAATTGTGTATTTACTTATATATGTGGAGAAACTTTGATGCCCATTGTTCGTCCATCCATGAAGAATTGAGGCAGTCCGAATCATTCTGACAAAATTTAAACAGATAACGATTTGAATGCGCTGTAACTAAAATCTGGCCTTGTGTGCATACTTACAATTAGTAACACACATTGATAATGCTTACAGTAAACTTATAAGTCGAACTGTTATCACACAAATCCGATGAAAATATAGTGCATCTGATAGAACATGGTATGATTTGTAGATTACATAAAAATTAGGTGCTATTGGGAAGAGGGAGAGGAGGTAGCGGTCTCGGAACTGTGAATTTCACAATATGATATAAAGGCCAATATTTAAGATTTAATTTGAATATCTTTAAAATGGTTATAGTAATCAAAACGAAGCTTTCAGAACTTAATACTGACCAGAAGTAGTAATTAAAACTATGAACAGTGTTCCCATCTGTGAAGCAGTGTTTCCAACTCGGAATAAAATTAATTTGATTTAAATAGAACTATATATCAATAAAATTACAAGTTACAGGAAACAGATAATTAAGTTTGATAGCAGAGTATTGCAACCTTGGGAGATACTTCTGCTAGAAATTCACATTCTTTGAAATATATACAGTGTGGCCCAGAGTGTTTACCCTGATTAGAACTGTTCATAACTCTTTACTGGAAGTACATATTGACACAATATATGATACAATGATTCAGCAAATTATAAAGGT
Organism: Lepisma saccharinum; assembly: GCA_022664845.1. Lineage (NCBI taxonomy): Eukaryota > Metazoa > Arthropoda > Insecta > Zygentoma > Lepismatidae > Lepisma > Lepisma saccharinum. The sequence goes on along the minus strand of JAGDQP010028385.1, from coordinate 21,962 downwards.
TTTAGTCATGGTCTGTTCTTTTCATTTCAAGCACTCAGTGTGAGCACCGCGAGTCACACGCAAAATAGGCAGACGGTACTCTATCTCCCCCGTGGATTTTCAGATCCCCAAATACGACTATTAATCCTATTAACAACACCACTAACATGAAACGTGCATTCATCCGAAAATGCTATCAACTGGGAAAAAAAAAACATATGTATACACATTGCGCTTTTTCTTGCGGCGAGGCGACAATGACATTTTTACATTTAGGCCTATCATCACGCTTCTGGTTACAGATTTATACCAGAAACTATGCAAACAAAAAATTCAAGAGTTAGTGAACATCCTACCAACAGGCAATCGCACAGATATACAAATTATATGCGTACTATAATCAGGGTTAACGTTCTGGGACACACTATATATCGTAATCAAAGTGCGTCCTAATAGGGCAAATCTAGGTGTTACCCTATTAGCCCAAAATTTGTTTAGGTTAAGAATTTAATATAGTTAAAGTAGATTTTTGATACTAATGCACAAAAGAAATTTAGTTTCTGCGTCAAATATTACGCTTAATTTTTGGTAAATTGGTAACGAGTAAATTATTTGGCCAACTCTGTATAGGTCCATACATTTACTCATTAGTTTGTGATCACGGAGTCCCGATTCGATATCTGGTTGTGACTATATCTTGCGTATCCTTTATACCCCACTTACTTGGCATCCATAACCAAATCTAAGTGAAGTCAGGCAACAACTCCATTAATAGAAAAATAATGGAATCTATTAAAAGAAGCAGAAATTTTGTTTTTTTTCGGAATTTTCCAAAGATATGTAGACTTAGTTCGGCGAACTATCTGAATAATTTATTTGAATATCGATACATGCATCTTAGCTTGTAGAATAATTAACATTTTATTTAAAAAGGTGACAGTTGTACTAACAGCATTTTGTTTTACAGAAATAGGTTTTCGAGCTCAAGTGAGTCCACCAGATCATCCTGTCTCCCAGTATGAGTTTGATGTTCTCATTGGAGCTGATGGCAAAAGAAATACATTAGATGGTAAGTGTCAAGTCAGTTGTTCAGGTTATGGAAACAATATTTTACAATATACTTGGACACTTCTAATTTGACAGTGTTCTTTTGAGTTCGTATAATCATTGTCATGTGTAAGGTGCAATCCAATGTTAGAATTTATTAATGATATGAACGCCACGTGATATACGTATTGTACTTTTTTTTTTTCATAGAAAATGGCATTTAAGAAAAAAATTGAAGTCTGACAAGTCGCACCGTATGGCAATGCTAAAGCAATATTCAGTTTTTAAATTGCTGCGTAACTCGCTTTAATATTACCAAACTCTTCAACTTTTCGGACTTACTGTAGAAAATTTTCTAAAGTCCATTTTCTGTGAATGTGAATTTGTTCTGTATTGCAATTTTTGTGCAAGGTGTCGGACTTAAAAACTGCACCCATCGAACATCATCTATGAATTTGATTTTTTTTAACTTATGTTCTTTCGGTATCTAAGGCACATGCCGGGATAGGGTAGAGGAAAGAGTCGGCCAGGGCCTAATTTGAAGGTACCATCTCAGGATTTTCCTGGTGTGACTGAGAAAACGCCCTGGAAAACCTCAGTCAGGATGGACGCCCGCTGGAATTGAACCCAGGATCCCCAAACGCGAGACCAATGCTCTACCACTGAGCTACGGCCACTCGGTCTATGAATTTGACTACAGTCTCAAAATAATGTATGCAGAAACATAGTATTTATTATTATTCTTATTAAATTAAGTTGTAGACTATGCCTATATCTGTCAGTCGCCGCCCAACAGACCTGTGAAGGATTAGGTTTTAGCCCCATGCCATACCCGTAAATGTAAGTTAAATAATAAAAATAATTATACTATTGGGTCTGGGAAAAAGTTCGCGGCGTTTCCCCGATAGATGGCGTTAATTGCAAATACCTCAGGAAACCCAGATCGCAGCGCCACCACTAAACGCTCGTTGGAAAGGTGACACTTCGAGCGTTACTACGAGTGTATAAACAGCGAAATTGGTGCAGTGGTTGGAAAGTTGTTTGCGTGTGAAAATGGAGAACAGTAATGTCAAATTGCGCTGTATTTTGCAATATTATTACGACAAAGAAAAGAACGCTGCGCAGACGTGTGAAAAAATTTGTGCTGTGTACGGAAAGGTACTTTATCAAAATCTACTGCGCGGAAATGGTTTGCTCGCTTTCGTTCTGGTAATTTTGATGTGAAAAATGAGCCACGCTCTGGTCGTCCAATCACTGAAAAAACTGATGAAATTCTTGAAAAGGTCCAGCAAGATAAGCATATCAGCAGTGTCGATATTGGTATGGATCTCGGCATTGACCACAAAACTGTGTTGAACCATTTACATAAAGCTGGCTACAAAAAGTAGCTCGATGTATGGGTTCCGCATGAGTTGAGCGAGAAAAGCACGATCGACCGAATGAACATCTGTCTGCGATGCGCTGCTGAAACGCTATAAAAACGAGCCATTTCTTAAACATGTCATAACCAGTGATGAAAAACGGATCACGTACGAAAAATCGGAAGCGTAAAAGATCGTGGAGAAGGGATGGTGAGCCGTCACAAGCGTTCGCGAAGCCCGGATTGACGCCGAACAAGGTGATGCTGTGTGTGTAGTGGGACTGGAAGAGAATCGTCCACCATGAGCTACTTCCAGTTGGTCAGACGATTAATTCTCAACTCTACTGTGAACAACTAGAGAGATTACGCCAGGCAATTGAAAGAAAACGGCCCGAATTGAATAATAGGAAAGGTGTTATGACAATGCCCGACCACATACTTGGTTGATGACCCGTCAAAATTGCGCAAGCTTGGTTGGGAAGTTCTGATGCATCCACCGTATAGTCCAGACATAGCACCCTCGGACTATCACTTGTTCCGATCTCTGCAGAACTCGCTCAATGGAATTAAGCTGGTTTCACAAGAAACCTGTGAAAACCACTTGATTCAGTTTTTCAACCAGAAACCACAGAAGTTCTTCACCGATGGCATCATGGCTCTACCCGCAAAATGGCGAAACATTGTCGATAGTAATGGAGCATATTTTGTTTAAATAAATTCATTGGCACCCTAGCAGAAAACCAGTTGAAGAAAAACTCCACGAACTTTTTTCCAGACCCAATATTAAGAAAAAGTGTTAGCCATTCATGGAGTGCATTCTTCCATGAGTCTGTGTGTTGAAATTTTCATTATACCTGTTTGGCATGACATTGGGGAAGGGAATTAAGCTAATCCGCTGGTTTTGTAACGTTTCGGTGCTAAAAATAGAAATCGTCGGATTACAAGGGTCCAAATGAATGAAGTTGGTTATATTTGAGGAATATAATGGACATAAAATTCAAATAGTTCTTATATAATGCATTATCTTATGTTCAGCGATAGTTTCGTTAAATTATATATATATTTAAAAAAAGTACATTTCGTCTTGTTTCAGTAATAAGTTAGGGAAAGAGGCTGTGATTTGCTTTAAAGCCTCAGGACTGGACAAAACTTAATGCTGCTGGTGAATTGCACAACGAATTCTTAGAAACCAGTGGCCGAACACTTAAGCATTAATAAACGTACCTTTTGATGAATAAAATAAACCCATCTTTCGAAGGCTACGCGAGCAGCAGTACTCTCTATGGCGTGATTGCATAGCGAAGCAAGGAGAGTTTGTAATATTGAAAAGATAATCAATAGAAATATAAAAGCACCTGGAAGTATTGCGTGAAAATGGAACTATAAGTTCTATCTTGTGTACGTAGTAGTAGATCTTTTCACATAACGATGCGGATGAGCTTCAGATCATATAATTGAATTCCTGAACTTGATGTAATTGTGTGCATAGTACCATAGTGGTCTGCTAACGAGTATTTATATATATATATAAATACAAGAAATACAAGAAATAAGTATAACATCTCTGCCCGATGCAGAATATTTTTTGAAACTTAATTTAATTTTGTCACATCAAAGCTCTCCTGAGACAGAAGGTGAGAGTTTAAGATAACTTCATAGAATGTTTCAGTTCCTACCTCCTCATGAAATAGGAAAAGAATTCTAAACTTTTGCTTAAAAATGTTGTAAAATCAATTTTTGCGAACTTCAAAGCGCCAGAATATGAAATACAGCTGTTAAGTATTGTTTCGCCTTTTTCCCTGAAAATCTTTTGAGAGAGTTTTTTTTTTTAAATCATAACTGTTTTCTTTTTCTTTTTCAGGTTTCAAACGGAAAGAATTTCGCGGAAAGCTTGCCATCGCTATCACTGCAAACTTCATCAACCGACACTCGGAAGCGGAAGCCAGAGTGCAAGAAATCAGTGGGGTTGCCTTCATTTTCAACCAAAAATTTTTTAAAGATCTCTATTCAGCAACAGGAATCGACCTTGAGAATATAGTGTATTATAAAGACCAAACTCATTATTTTGTTATGACTGCTAAGAAACACAGTCTTCTTAATAAAGGAGTTATTCTTGTTGTAAGTAATATCAGTTTAATCGTTTTATCTTACTAGAAACATATGATGTCTCTAATATCACTTTAGTTATTTCATTTTGTGTATTATTCAGATATAGTAATTGATTGTGGACTGCTGATGTTCATTAATAATAATTCTTAAGGGAAGAAAATACAATTCAGAATAAATCATTAAGAATATTAATGACAAACATTTTGTTATTAATAATAATTAGCCAAGTTCTATGAACTCTTTAGTTTAATTAATTCAGTTAATAATAGTAAGTTATTGAAGTACAGAGAAAACTGTTATGAGTGAAAATATGTTCTGGTAAAGGTGCATTAGAAAAGATATTGCAGACATTTAAGAATCGCTTCATAAATAATTCGGAGTTGCTGTGGCTCAGGCGGTAGCGCTTCAAATCTCGGCCAAGACGCTGGAGACTTTCCGTCAATACTCCCATGCCTGAAGTGCACTGAGCCTCCTGATCAAATTGAGTATCAGAGTGTCCTTGGTACTCTTCTGCACCTTGGGAGGTAAAGGCGGTCAAGCGTGGACCTCATTTCGTACCATAGGTCGAGAATATGTAAGCGCTACCTCCACATCCCCCATATGCCGTTCATTGATTCTTTTTTGGACCTATTCCGATTTTTTTCTTAATTTTCGATTTTCAGAATAATCCCAAGAGAATTCAAAAACTTACCTAAAGAATTTTAATTGTTTCGACAAGAGGTTGAGAAATAAGTTTTGTGAATTAGAAGCCCTTAAACTCTACTTTTTGCAGCGTGCAAGTTCTGCTTGGCTTATCGTTACGTTAAAGTGGATTAATGGATAACAGATTGACATTATAAATAGCAAGTCAAGATCCATCCGATCTTCTAACTACTTTGAATGCTTCACTAAACAGACATGCAGTGATATAATACATTAACTATCGGTATAATCAAAATTTGTCATCTGACCATACGTCTAATGTTTCTAACAGGAAAGACTTCATAATAATTCATTCGTGCTCTTCCTTACTTCTGGTCAGATAATAAGATTCTTCATACACAATTCACGTACTTCAATTGCTCAGTCTCAGCTGGTTTGGCTAGAGTTAGAACTTGAGTATGATCATGATATGCAAGGAGGCTGCACAGTTCAGAGTCACCTTTCAATGTTAATGCACAGAAAGCCCAAGAATATATAAATTATGAAAATGTACGAGAATATTTTCAAGCCAAAATTGAGGCCCTTCTTCTTGTCGTGAAAGGATCAAGGATAAAGGGATTGGACAGGTTAAAACAAGCAATAGAAGAACATTGAATGTATACTAAGTAAAAGTTGGGCTCCAAATAATTTGTCAACTTGCTGTATGGTGAAATTTGCCAGTTTCGAACAAAAGGAATATATTGGTATGGTTAACCACAGGGTGTCTACCACCCTGGGAAACCTGGAATACTCAAGGAAATTTTAAAATTCATAACCAGGGAAATCTATAATTTATGAGGTAGACCTGTCCACAGTTGGTAAGAGCACTCCCCCGGCCTACTGCTAAACACTCGTTTGTTTAGACTGTAACATGGCGGGTTACCATGGCAACCTGCCGGATCTGACATAAGACTTTAGTCTTCCATTGTAAAAGGAGGTAAATCTGCTATAAATGCTAATAAAAGTATTCTCTGTATTACTCTCTGTGTAGTCATCAGTCAGTTTGATTTTGGCTGCTTTGGTTCACAGAAATGTATTCTGTTAGGGAGAATTTCTATTATTAATTAGTCTTTCTTTCGTTCCTCGGCTATAAGTGAGTCCATGTATACTTCTGTGTGATAGAAGTGTTCTCTATGTCTGCATGTGATTCTTTTTGTGTTGGAAATGTAAAGAAAAAAGTAAATGTGGATGTGTTCCTCTGAAAACTATACAAAAAGATCTGTGGGAAGATCGGGTGACTGTGAAGGGAGTGGTTAGGTCAGTTAAAATTAAAACTTGTTCTTTCCAGAATTATTATAGTCACTAACTTTGATTAAGCATTTCCAGTTACATATTTAGTTACGTTCTTGGCGTATGTATGGAAAAGAGTTATATATACCTGTAAAAGTCCTCGATTTTAAATTATATTAAAAGCGTGGAAACCATGTGTACAGAAAAAGGCACGTATTTATATCTCATTTTACTTGTTGGTTCCGAATGAAGTATCCACTTGGTTTTGAAACGTCAAACATGTTGTTACTGTTCTTTTCACAGAAACAGTCAGGCTAATTACACGTAAATACATTATATGTACTATGGATTTTCAGACTTTTGTTAATGAGCTTTTGAAACCTATACTCTTCTGCCGTAAGAATACTCTTATATTCTTTTAACTTGAGAAAATATATATATAAATATTATTGACGTTGTGAGTTGTTTCACTGTATTTGAAAATACGCTTTTGAGTCAACTTTGTCTTTCTTCGTTTCATTCCAGGATTATGCAGATACTGCTAAGCTTCTAGCCCCCGAAAATGTAAATAAAGATAAACTCCAAGAGTATGCAAGAGAAGCTGCAGATTTTTCTACAGATTATCAGCTTCCTCAATTAGACTTTGCTGTTAATCATTATGGACAACCTGATATAGCCATGTTTGATTTCACATCTATGTATGCTGCCGAAAATGCTAGTCGTGTTGTGGAGAAAATAGGCCACAAATTGCTTATGATACTTGTTGGGGACAGCCTTCTAGAGGTAAATTATTTTTTGTTTTTTGTTTTCTTTATAGTGCTCTGTCATATTCTAGTGATATATTAACTAATATATTACAGTAATTACAAACTAGATACAGGAAAAGCAGTAACGTATTATTATTTTTTTCTTGCCATACATTTTCTTGATTTGGATGTTTACGTAAGGTACATTCATATATATACTTGTATTGCAATTCAGATAAGCTATTAAGCAAGAAATTCAAGTGTTATACACCGAACGAACAGAATTGATTGAATAGGTGTAATTTAATACACTCTCGAACACTAATCGATTGAATCGTATGACAACGGTGGAGGTATGGCAGAATGGCTATAGTTTGATTTTGAGAGCGATGGTATTGGGTCACTTGGTCTCGGAGGTAATACAGTCATTTCACATCCACCACGTCAAGAATGTGCCCAGAGTGCACCGCAGATAGTGAAATAGACAGAGCTATGTAGTTTCTGTTACTTACTACTATCCTGCGTTCACAGACTGCTATGAGTTAGGGGAGCGAAGCGATCCACCAGAGTCCCACTGCCAGCAACAATGCTAAAAGACCCTCCACCTCTTTTAGGCACAATAACTTCGACGTTAAATCTTGAGAATTATCAGCGAATTACGTGATCAAATGAATCACGTTTCATTTATTTCGAAGAGCATAAGGGGACGGGTCTTCTATAAACCCAAGGAAGTTCGGACCCACAATAATTCGACAGTGTCGTCTGTTTAGTTAGTACGGCGTGTTTAGTTGGCACACGTTATGGCTTCTCGTGTGTCGTGAAAAGTCTTTTACCAGTTGTGGCTGTGTCCTAACTTGGTGACCATCCCTATTCATTCAATTATCATTTGCCTAAATGTATTCTTTTAGCAAGACAACGTTCTGGTGCGTGAGTACCAGAATATAGTGTGATTATCATTACATTGATTTTATCTTAATGAAATGGTACACCCTCTTTACCGGATATGAACAACGTGTGAAATATTGTGGAATGTTTCGTTCGAGCTATGAATCCTGCATCTACATATGTTCTGTAGTCGCACTCATGAGACGCAATGCCTTGTCAACTTGCGGACACCATGCCTCGTTTGCCTTGTCGTATGACCTTTTTTTTTATCAAGTGTATCTCAGCAGTTCTACCCATTCAATGTATTCACCAGCCCTCTATTGCACTGACTGTAATATATGAAATACAAAGAAAGAAAGTATCGTTTTATATTGCTTGTTAAAAGAACTTATGACTGCTGTATGTCTTGACTCCTCCTCGAAAACTGAAATATCTTACTAAGAATATAGTACTTTTACTCATACTTAACGTGTATTATCTGTGAACTTCTTATAGTGAATAATTTGTACTTCTAAGCATCATTATGCAGGAGACTAAAATTTAAACTTCTTACCTACTTGACGTTCGTGGCATAACTTCCAAATCTTGTTAGGATACGAACACTGATACTTCGACGTTTGGTAGCTTATACCCATCTACATTTTCTAGAGGATGAACGTGTGGTCAAACTTTAAGAAATACAGTACAGCAGAAATAAAGTAATAGATAAGAAAGGAAAAGTAATAAGTTTAAGCACACCTAACCTCTCCACACTAGGGCCTGATTTCAAGTTGAGAATCTAGTGTAGAGATGTTGGGTGTGTTTAAACTTATATTCTTATCTATTACTTTATTTCTGGTGCACTGTATTTCTTAAAATTTTACCATACGTTCATTCCTGTAGAAAATATAGAGGGATGTAACCTACGAAACGTTGAGGTTTTGTTGTTCGTATACTAATAAGATTGGAGGCTATACCGCCAACGTTAAGTAAGTTAGAAATTTAAATTTAAATTGTTTGTAATAAACATGACTTTTCGGTGTAGACTAAGACTATGAAAAACTAAAACGCAAAGGAAGATGGGAAAGAAGAAGCCTAATATAAACAAAAATTCAAAACATCGTTTAAACGGTTAGTGTCAGAACCAACTGCCTCTTCTTAAGCAATATTTTTACCCTGTTTATTATGTATGTTCTTCACTCAGGTTCAGGTTCTTGATTAACTTATTAACATCTAGTAAAAGGCATTTACAGGAAAGAATTTGGCAAAAATAGAAAGCATCTTACTGCAAATAAAAGTATAAAAGTCCTCCAAAACAAATATACAGGAGTTTGCACGTCTTTTACTAAAAGAGGGATCGCCCAGGAACGTCATCCCTCAGACGTGGGTCATAGCTACATATTTAACTGAAAATTAAAATGCATGATGACTTAATGAACATCCAATTTTAAACAATTTTACTATTACCACTATATTCAGCGTCTTCGGAATAACTTCGTTTTTGTCAAAATCTTCTGGTCCCATGAAATGATTGAAATGATCTCTCACCCATAACTTCAGCAAATGTAGATAGGAGATATTGATTGGTAACACAGCAAATGCTTCGTTTCTTCTATATACAGTAGACGCTCTTTTACCCGGCATTCTATAATCCGGCATCGGTCGACCCACTCCCGTTCGGCTTTTTCCGGTTGTGCTCGGGTGCTCACTGAGCTGCGCTGTAACCGCCATTTTCTTTGTTATCTGCTACTCGTCTTTGTCGCAAGCGATTATACAGTGATGTTTACGCTCCTTGTAACCGTGTTTCCGTATGCTTAGTGTTTGTCGTGATTGTCAGTGTTCATTTAAGTTTAGTGTTCCCTGGTTTGTAGCCGTTAAAACTATAGACGTTCGGTTATCCGGCATGGCCGTGATCCCGACTGTGCCGGATAAAAGAGCACCTACTGTAGTGTAGTTAGCTTATGTTGCTAGATGAAAACGAGTCTATTTAAAATGATTGTTTTCTGTTTTTCAGCCTTTCTGGCCAACGGGTTCTGGCTGTGCCCGTGGATTTCTAAGTTCCTTGGATGCCTGTTGGGCTATACGAAGTTGGGCCAGTGGGCAATGTACTCCTTTAGAAGTAATGGCAGAACGAGAATCAATCTACACCTTGTTGCGTCAAACGACACCTGAAAATTTGCATCATAACTTAAACGCTTACACCCTAGATCCCCATTCCCGATATCCTAATTTAAATGTGAGATCAATCTTACCTATTCAGGTTAGATCGCAGTACGATACAGATGATGCATCTAACCTCGAGCAACCAGCACGACCGTTTGAGCTTCCAAAGAAAAGAAGAAGAAGAGGTGAGTTTTCTTTTATTGTATTTTTTATTAAATATAGGATTTTCTTTATTTACGAACTCACATCTTCTTCAGTTCAAAGGAATTGTTTTTTATAGTTAGATTTAGTTTCATTGTAAAGAGTAAAATCTAGTTAACATATTTCGTCGCTATGAACACTTACAATACAAGGAAATAATACAGTTAATGTGGGCATATTTTATATGACTGATGGAGTTAAAATGCTTTGGAAAGAAGCCGATGCATGTTTTGAGTGCTGTACTGAATAAGCCTTAATATTCGAAACATCAGATTGACAAATTTCATTTATTTTCTTCGTGAATATTATTCCTTACGTCAATAACTCCTCTGTTAATTTATGCAGAAAATTCGCAATGCCGATATATAAGTTTTTTTTTTTTTTTTTTTTTATATAATTTTTAAAAAAAAGGGGGAAAATAAAAGATCTTTGACTTCCTTAACTAACATCTTAGTAACAGCCACGCTGCTGGTAATTCAACCTCTGTCGATTGTTGTAATGAATATAAACATTTTAAATTAGATTTCTGTTCGTTAAGACTGACATTTCGAACGTTAGAGTTTATTCGATGAAACTCTCGGAACATGTATCTCCTTACTGTAAATATACATTTATCTCGAAAAGTCATTCTAAAACCGATGTTCATAATACTGTGTTCTTTCAGTACAAGACTGAATTCAAAATGTCTTAAGAAGTAAAACTCTGCGTAGGCCTCGGTTTTCTTATTTTTTTTAGTTATGGTTGAGAAATTTTTTTAGTTGTTTTGAGTGAAATGTTCCATTTTCTTATCTTTAACTCAAAATGAAGAGTAATGTCGTAGAAAGAATATCAAAACAAGAGAATAAAGGGAAGTAATTTTAAATGTGTGAAAAGATTAAAACAGGGTGTCTACATGTCATAAAAGTCATAAAAAAGTAATGAAATTGTGTCATCGATCATGAAAGTTAAGAAAAAATCATGAAAATGAGTTTCAAGTCATGAATTCAGTCAGATGCACCTTGTAATTTATAACTATTTTTAATAGTTCATTTCTTATTTTTCCAAGTGTGGAGAAAATTATTCTCATACATTTGAAGCATGTTTGATATTGTGAACTTTTAATGTTACAGCAGGATGTGTTAAGAAATATAGTTACCCAGGGGACTCATATCTTGTGAACTCGGGTGTGGCAATCCCGGGTTTCCTTTAGGTCTCAACAATTCGTCTTTTTGTTGCGTGAAAAAGATATGAATTAAGCTTTTGTGAATTCTATAGACACCCTGTAAAAAGCTTGCTACTGTTACGTTAATATTGGTTCCCTTCCTTAAGGTAGAAGACAAATTAGTGGCCAGATATGTTCGTTTTTTGAAAGTAAATGATTAACTGACGTTATTTGGTGCGATGTAATTAAGTGTGAAAACTTTTTCTTTTTCCATTCTCGTCCTTGCTGGTGATGGGCATCTTCTTCATGGCGCTGTTGTGGCACCTACAGTCAAGGGTGGGTCTTCAAATATATTCTTGTTGGGCAGCTTGCAATGGTGCATGACATTCGTTTCTGCAACCTTTGTATTTCTTTTTTTATTATTATTATTTACTTTGTTGCTTTGTATAGTACACCACACTTTAATTGCATGTTTGCAGCAACATAAGTTTAAGAGAACATTTGTTCTATCAGATCTAATCCTGATAAGGAAAAATATTTGTCAGTGTTATTTTGTTTCCTGATGTGAATCAAGTAAGTGCTATACGAAAGAGAGTATATTTTGAGTTACATGTGGAGTGGTACCAATATAAGCAGAGATTCAAACCATAGTCATACCTCCCAACAGGAAAGACAACCTTCCTAAATCACACGCATACATAAGTGATTATTTGTGTCGCTAAGAGCTGTTTTGTGGGAACAACAAAATGGTCCGCACTCTGTTTTGAATTTTATTTAAGGTCTTTTGGGACCTTTGGCTCAGGGTGCGATGAGTTAGGGAGAGGATCGGAAATGTACCATCCGGGCATTCACCTGGTGAAACTAATGGAAAACTTTAGTCAGGATTGTCGAACGTTGGATTCGAACCCGCGTACCTACCCATTGCCGATCAGAAGTCTTCTACATAACCGCTTTGACCACGATGGCTGGGTGACCACACACTGTTTATGGAAACTATTAGAGCTGTGTTCCCCCTTACTTTTCAGTGCATTTAGTCTGCCGTTCCACAAGTTTGTTTAACTCTATAGAAAACAATGTTTTGGTTGCTCTGTGTGCCGCGCACACTCCGCGTCTTTAACGTGTTGATTCGCGCTTAACGCTTGTTGTGCCGTGTGTAAACTTCTCAATCCAATTGTAAGTTACCAAACTTGTTAAACCAATGTTTCCATATTGTGCTGAATATTTCCTATGTATTTCAGCCCATAAAATGCATTGTTTGTTGATGCTTTTCTTTGGTGCACACACAGAGAGCAGAGCAGCCATGTTTACTCGGGAAAACAAGAGAAGAAATGACTGCTCAAGGTCGATGATATACATCGACATGAGCGTGGGGAATAACAATACAGCCAACTTTAAGAAAATTATTACAACATTGTGGATATTTTACTTTCCGCTGTATATTCAGTGCATACATGAAGGGAAACAACAAACATTAATCTCCAAAATACAGACCTTCATAATCTTTCTGCCAAATTTTGCACTTTAACGCGAACGCGGTGTTAAACGCTGGGCTTTGAGACAAAGAACTCCAGGACTCTAACCTAAAATTGCTTAAAACCCTCAGAACGTCGACCCCGCAGGAAGTGTACCATAGATCGAAATGAGTAATTATCACTCAGTGCAAGGTTGGTTGAATACGCAGGATGAGACGTTAGCACAATTTTCTCCGACTTCGGAATTTTTCCTGACTTGATTGCTCAGCATGGAGGAATGCTCTCTCGTTACAGGTGCACCTACTTCCGGTTGAGCAAAGTGGGGTAGTTTCGGACCGGAGCCTGCTCCATTCTTTCAACTTGGATAGAGTAGAAGTCCGCGTTTGTAATCCTGCATCGGGAACTAACTCGAAGTATATACTTTTCGAAAGTAGTTTGTTCCGACGTTCCCAATTTGGTATGGTTACTGACCTGTGTCTAACCACTGTCTCTGCATGCTTGGATTGCGGAGTGAGATCCACTCTTCATTGCACGTAACAATTCGTTTAGTTGAGCGGTTGTCTGTGTGGAGTTCGTTAGTAACTGGCAAGAAAACTCTACTGTCTTTTGCGCTTGTACTGGAGCTAATTTGTGGAACAATATTGGACGAATTCTATTGACCTTGACAAGCTTTTGGACCCGTCCTCCAGTGCTGCCGTGTTACTTCAGTCCTCCGTTAGGGGCGTCCGAAGCAGAGTGTCTTCGAGCCCAGTGTTTTCTTCCTGAACAATATTTGCGATGTCTTTTCGTTGATCACACCTTGAACTTCCGAAACACACATTTTGGTGGCTGGTACTTCTGGCTTGTGTTCTGTTTCTCTGAAAAAAAAAAAAGAAATTCGGTTTTTTAAAAAAACTTTGTGAGCCTTCAAATGATACATTACATGCGTATATTTATTTACTTCTCTGCCACTAATCGATGGATATTTGAAACAGCACGTACTTACATAAAGAAGAAAAATTCACACAAGGACACATACACACACTTAAAAGGCTCTAATAACTCATCGTACTAGAAATATATATAAATTTCGTAGCAAACGATCTGTATCAGTGTAGGAGTTTCTTCGGCACACAGATCTCATCCCTCTTATTTTAAATATTGATTTGCTATAAAGGTTTATTTGACGCTTTTCCATAACACTAATTTTCTTTCAGAGAAGCAGATTTCTTATGTGTCTGTATGTATTGCATCAACAATCTGTTTATTCATATATGCATGAAAGAATCCATGTATGTTTTTGTAGGTGTAAATGTGATTGCTGTCATACACTAAATAGTGAAGAGCCTAGATATTTAGTTTATACTTTTCCTAAATTTGTCACTTGCTTGGTACACTAATTATTTCATATAACACAAGGTAGTGATACGCTCTGCTCGAACATAATTCACGCACGATTTTAAAATTTTAACTTAGTTAATTGTATTTTTAACACTAATATCTAATTATTATTACTTAAATTGTTTACACAGATGTTTATAATAGTATAAGAGTGGTTTCTATTTCTATATGGTAGTAAGTTACTCTAGTTAGGTGAAAAGTTCTTTTAACTGGCCCAGTTGAATGTCTGTAAGTACCACGTAAAGACGCTGCGAAAACCTTGGTCAGTCTTAAAGTAAAGTGTATGAACATTATGTGGACTGAACAATCTCGTAAGTTTGACATGCAGTAAGAATGATACACGTCTTATTTCCTGTCATCAGAAGTTGCTTTCGCTATTAAGAGGGAGTATCTTCCCCATTTTTCAAGTTCGAGGTACTGATGATAAGGGTCATGGTTATTTTTCCTGGAGGCAGATCTATTACCCAAAGTCCTTCCATCGGGTGGAGATGGCGCTGTACCGTAAAACAGGACTTAAAGGTTAAACCCGAACTACTACAGGTGAAATTCCTTTAGAACGAACGTCATTATAACAAAATTTAAAAGGAAGATTTGCAAAATCCCTGCCGAAAACACCATTTGCTCTGTGTTAAATAATAATAATAATAATAATAATAATAATTTCAGCGAACTTTTTTATAACGAACGTGTTTTCAGAGTTCAGCATGAGTTCAGTGTTTTCAGAGTTCAGTAAAAATCCCTCCTTCACAGTGAAGTCTACCACAAAAGCGAGAGATTTTTTTGTTCGTTTTTGTGTACACAACAATACGCTATCTGACAAGAATCGCTATATGACCAAAACAAAATCTGACAAATACCCGCGTTCGGCTTTGGAATCTGTATACTGTAATATGGCGATGCTCGTATGAATACAAATGGTAGAGAAGTTGTTTGCTGAGTTTAAACGCATCCGATGATGCTGAACACTCTGGTCGCCCAAATTCAGCAGTTGTTCCCAAAAACATAAAAAAGTGCACAAAATAGTTTTGGCCGATCCTCAAGTGAAGTTGCGTGGCTGAGATAGCGGACACCTTAAAGATATCAGAAGGCAGTGTGTCCACCATTTTCCATGAACATTTGTTCATGAGAAAGCTCTGTTCAAAGTGGGTACCGCGTTTGCTCACAGTCGACCAAAAACAACGCGTCGACGATTCAGAGCGCTGTTTGAAGCTGTTTCAGCACAATAACAATGATTTTTTCATGCGGTGTGTGACAATGGATGAAACGTGGATCCATCACTACACTCCAGAGTTACATCGGCAGTCAGCTGAGTGGACAGCAACCGGCGAAAGCCGCCCAAAACGACCAAAAACGTAAATTTCAGCTGGTAAGATTTTGGCCTCCGTATTTTGGGATGCGCACGGTATTTTATTCATCATTACCTTGAGAAAGGAAGCACCATCAATAGCGAATTGTATATGGCGTTATTGGTGTGTTTGAATGCAGAAATTGCGAAAAAAAACTGCCCCAAATGAAGAAAAAATAGCTCTTTCACCAAGACAATGCACCGTGTCACAAGTCAATCGCAACAATGGCAAAATTGCACGAATTGCACCTTGAATTGCTTCCCCATCCACCCTACTCTCCGGATCTGGCTCCCAGGGACTACTTCCTGTTTGCAGACCTAAAAAAAATGCTCCAGGGAAAGAGATTTGGCTCCAATGAAGAAGTGAGTGCCGAAACTGAAGGTATTTTGAGGCCAAAGATAAATCGTTCTACAAAAAAAGCATCGAAATGTTAGAGAAGCGTTGGCATGCATGTATCACTCTTGAATGCGACTATGTTGAGTGATGTGTTATTGTAGATAAACATGAAAATCCTATATTCTTGTTTTCCAATACAATGAATTTTCGTTGGAACGAAATAAAATCGTGGGTCGAAAATTTTATTTTAACGGGATTTTACCTGTACGTTGAACTTGATCTCACCGGGAAACGAACTCTTCCATGGAAAACCTTGTAAATAAGGCCAGGAGCAAAACCACTTATCCACGGGGACACGAAATGGTTGCTGAAGCACTTTAAGGCCGTTACGATATCTTGCAAAGTATTAACCTTTTGTTATCTTGTCGCAGTATTGAGAAAGTCTTCGTTCTGTAATGAAATATGATAATGGTACAACTTACTAACATTAATTTCTCGTATGAACATTACAGATTCTCAAGTGCATCCTGACACATTGTTGCAGTGGTTAAAGAAGCAAGTAGCACTGTATGATACTGTGAATGTGGAAGATATGACTACGTCTTTCAAGAATGGACTTGCATTGTGTGCCATAATTCATCGGTATCGCCCAGACCTCATCGATTTCGCGTCCTTGAAACCAGAGGACGTGAATCACAACAATCAATTAGCGTTTGATACGTTGGAAAGAGAATTTGGCATACCACCAGTAAGTATTGAGGCATGAAATAATTCTGTTAATAATGCAGTGAAAACTTGGAGAAGTCGGGGGAGTCTTTATTTATTTATTTTTCTGTAAAAAATAGTTCTGTCGGTTTATCGATATGCCTGACGATAGCCTAATCAGAATTAGGCATCTATAACAGTCATTTTATTTCGATTGTGTTGTCTTTGTAGTCTATGGATCTTTTTATTGCAAACCTTATAAAGTGTATGCTTATCTTGAATTTTTATCAATTTTGTGTAAATAACAACAAAAATGTGCTTTTTTACAATTTATAAAATTTGATAAACGTCAGAAATTTGAAAACCTTAACAGCCACACTGTAGTTACATCAGCAAATGGTATTATTAGTATCTTTGCGTGGTTTATATGTAAAGAATTGTTGTATGTTAGGTGAAAGTTGACTTAAAAGTTTTTTAAAACTATTTTTACATTTGTTAACGATGTATGAAAGTAAAATAAAGTGCTCCTCTAAGATGTCGAAAAGCTCCATAGGATGATTTTGTGTCTGTCTGTGGAACACTTCCAGGAAATTGAAATGCTGATAAAAAATATGGGCCTTTCTTACAAATCTGTTAGAACTACTTCTTCTTCTTATAATTATTATTATTATTACTGGTAAATAATTGATTATAACTTATTTGCCTATTTAACCATATTCTCATTCATGTAAATTTAGTAGACAAGAAAGTTGAAAATGATGAAAGGCTAAAAGGAGTATTATAGGGTTTTCAATTGACAATGTTAGGTGTTTGTGGCGCTAAGTGAAAATGCTTCCGGTTACAGGTAAAACGAATTTTCGCTCTGGTCTGTACGATACTTAAAAACTTCCATAGTGGACTTTTTTCGTGTTATACGTAGTCGTTTATGTGTACTGTTCGGCATGAGTTGCTGTCGCGTAAGTTCCCCACCGTAACAGTATTTGGGCTTTCGAATACTAATGAAAGGTCTATGTTTAGAGTAAATCTTAGTTCGACAAGACAGCACACTGCAGTTGATTTTAATTGTTTCTAAATATCACAGGAGTCAAGTATCAAACGTGTTGTATTTTGTTCCGACAGAAATTTGCGCTAAGTAATATGGACAAAGAGACTGTCTTGAATCACGAACGTGAAAAAGCAGTCCCTCCTTAGTTCGGAGTGTAAGGTGATTTAATGTTTTTAGATTACTCAGGCATTTTCCCAACTCATTTATACACAAAGTGAATTGTATGTGTACAACAGTACCTGTAAAAACTTGTACAGAAGGTTGTCACTGGAACACAGTGTTGTATTCCTTTCTACAGTATCCTTGCTGAATAAGAACGTTAGTGAGGACCAAATAAATGTGACCCAAAAGACCGCGTAGAGAACCAAATTTGTCTTACCCTGCTACAGATGACACAAAACCATTTTACACTTACTGATATAGTAATGATGCAGTTGCAATAAAAATACAAAAATTTTGAACATAGAAGTTGAACGTCTGAAATAAGTATGGTTCATTGTTCTAGTCCGTAGAAATCCATCTATTGAATGTAGTTTCCCTGCAAATAAACAATGTCTTGTGAACAGCTTAGGTGAAAAATATTCTGGTGCATAATAATGTAGTACAACGCCATCAAAACATTTGGTATTCAGAAAGTATTACCTGAGCCGCCGTAGCTCCGTGGTAGAGCGTTGGCGTAGCATTCGGAAAGTCGTGGGTTCGATCCCAGTGGCCGACCATCCTGACTGAGGTTTTTCCTCAATGAGACCAGGCAAATGCCAGGATGGCAACTTCAACATAGGCCCTGGTTGACACCTTCCCGAAACCTATCCCTGCCTTAGCCTTAGATGCCTGAAGGCCATAAAAAAATTCAGAAAGTATGACTTTCAGAAAATTCTGCTCCGTACAGCAAACAATGCAGATCCTGAATTAGAGAAACATTGATAGAGAAATTAGAAGAAGGCTTGTACAAGACTGACAAGGAGCTGCTGTGGAATTGGGAGAATTAAGGGGAAGAAGAAAACATTAATGTCTGCAAAGGTAGTTCAGAAAGTAATGAGCATATGAAGACACTACAGAAGAAACTAAAAGAGTAGACGAGAGTACTTCCTTACTCGTTGTATCATTGATCTGATTGTCTTATACAAAATTATTAATGGCCACGCTCTGTGCGACATACTTCATTGTTACAAATGAACCTTCGTGCCTATCCGACTAACACAAACTCTACTATGCAAGCACGCCAAGAATAAATTTAATTCAAAGGTCACTCATGAACAGACTAAGTACAAAATATTACAATCTTCCACCAACAATCAATCAATGTTTTTGTCCCTGACAGTACGTTTCGGCTTCAGAGAAATAAAATTGGACTAGTAATGCGTTTGATATCTTGACTTCGTTGTATCACCTTTTGTTTAAAATATATTTCTTACGTTACCTTTGTTCTTTAATATGTCAAAGTAAAATGGCCACCACGTGCTGTATTTAAAACTCATTTGTCAGTAAATAAATAATTTTCTAGCAGATCCGTTGTTTTTTGTTTTTTTTTTTAATTCAGGTAAAATTAAACAAATCTTGTTTGTTACATCATTGCTTTCACAACCGAGTCTGATTTTTTTGTGAAGGAGTAGATATAGGTTCATATAAAATTAACACAAGTTCTAACGCAACATTAATTGTCATCGATTTGTAATTAACGAGGTTTACTAGTACTGATTAATCTCCTCGGGTTTGTTTCACTAATTTGTGTTCCGATGTGTCATTAAATGAAGGGTAAAATATCAAAGGTTTAAGGTGCTTTTATTGAGAATGTGTTTTTTGACGAAATCATATTTCAACTGCCACGATCCATAGTTTTTCGGTTGTTCCAAATGTCAGTAAGCTTTAAAAATATGATACCTGTGTGTACGAGCTGAAACCTTTTCTGACTCAGCTATAAAATTCCAATTTTGGGACTTTCCACCATTCAAATATATCTACAGATATAGTAACAAAGAAGTGATATAGAGATCTTTTTTTTTTTAGGTAATGACAGGGAAGGAAATGGAGGATTGCGAAGTGCCTGATAAATTAGCGATGCTTTCATATCTTTCACAAATCTATGATACGTTCCGTGGAGAGATACCACATATCAAACATCCAAAGTTGGTGAGTAACCAGTTTCTTTCACAGCTGTAACGCAATGTATGCATCTGAAGAAATAAAGATGCACAGATAAGATTAGTAGTTGAAAATTGTTTTTTTATATTTGCAACGTCTTTTCCTAGATCACAAGAGAATTCATAATATAGTCCTCGAATTTTAGAAGTATTTACCACTAGATTTTTTTTTTTCAGCTGTTTTCATTCGATTATTTGAATATAAATGAAAGTATATAGGAAATAACTTTCACTGTCTGTAGTTTGTTGGGTATTTAAATATTGAGTACCATTGGCTTTGGATTAAGGTTGTTTCCACTCTCTTTCTAGATAGTATACTTTCCAAAAGCAAGATGCGAAATCGTGGAAGCGACAGGGGGTGGGATGTCTCCTACTGAACATTTTGTAACCAACTTGTTCACCCACTGACAGCTTTCTGCAGAAGAGAAAATTGTATTGGATCTGTTAATTCCTTTTATTGTACTCCTGATTTCCGTGTGTGTTTACACTTGCCAATAATTAATTCATGTGTTTTAGTGGGTACTGGAACGACATGCCCTGCACATTTCGTTCCGTATCAAGCTTACAAGTTTCACTTATAAGCTGTACGACCACCTATTCTTTTCCATCTTCACAGTCAACGCATTAAATACAGGACACAACGTACGCTGATCAACCAGCCTTTGTTGTTTGGTATTATAATGCAAATTCCTCAGCTACCAAGGTTATTCAGCATACACTGCTTTCTGTACAGTTCACAATGTACAGATGTACTGTTTTCGAAATCACTCACCCAGATAGGTATGTCTCTCTTTGACTCACTTTACCGCAGACATCCCAATGGTTTCTACATCGTATGCACAGTAATTCCTCTTCTTTCAACAGGGTTCCCATTGTCTCAGTTGTGTCCAGAGTGCAAGTATCATCTGAGCGAGAAAATAACTACATTGGTCGTACTATAACCTAACACCATTGTCATCATCATTAAAAAAAAAAGTCCCTAACATCATTACGAGCAAATCTGGTCTTGGATTAATTAATTAATACTAGTGAAGGAATAAAGTAAACTCGTAGACCACCCCCAATCCTTAGTGTCTCATAATTCCGAACATCCGTTCCGAAATAGAACTCATGTGCTTCTGAAGGCGGCCTTCGAGAAAAAAGGGGGGGGGGGGGGGGGGGAGCGAGACCTTTCCCTCAAATTTCACCCGGGTCAATTTTGCACCCTACCAAGTAGTGTTTGGTTATTTCCCCATAAGATGTTTGATATTTTCAATATCAAATGTACTCATTATTGAAGTCTGAAACAACATATGACTATACTGTATTATAGATCGTGTTGCTACGGTAGTGTGAAACGTATTCGAATACATATCTCAGTTAGTTCCTTGTATGCACTTGCTATTTATTGCAGTAATAAGCAGTAGGGTTTCTTAGTCCAGATTAAAAGAGATTCGACGATTCCTCGATTCATTTTCAGTTTACATTCAAACTACAGTACTTCTTTCATTGAGATTATTTTTCTTACGTTTCACCGTCTTAAATCAGAAGTTTTAAATATATTAAACAAAGACAACTTTGCTTTCTTATACATTCAAAGCCGATTTTGTACTCTAAACTGTAACTTCAGGTTGTTCATAGTGATATTATCGAGACTTGTTTAGTGCATATGTATGGGGTTGAATAGAGTGTAGATATTAAGATTTTCATTCTCTTCTTTTTTTAGCGTTCATACACGTATATTGTATTGACCCTTTATGTAATCATTAGGTTGTTGCGACCGATGAAAAAAAAATATGAATTAAACGTTCTGATATCTACTTATATATTTTCTGTTACATCGAGATTATTGTATTGAGTTTAGTATATACGTTGAGCAGTCTTGAGTACATAAGAATCATGTTTATTTTTTGTCTTTCTGCAGGAGGATACAGATGCAGGTGAAGAGGTACCACCTGTTGCTGCTTCCACACCTCGCATTAGGAATTTGGCACAACTAAGTCCAGCACAGAAGGTTTCTTTGCTTGGAAGACTTTC
>JAGDQP010028384.1:0-24198 GCA_022664845.1 Lepisma saccharinum | reverse complement strand
ACGGATATGATTTTAAAGGAGAAAAATATTACAACCTGCTAATTTTGTTGCTCGATTCCCTATGTTGGCAACTTCATTGTGCTACAATCCAGAGCTTACTGACTACATTGGATATAACTTGTGGCAGGATTTTTAAACCATTATAAGATGGCAGGTGTAACAGCCTAGTTGCTGTTCCATTTTTATATTTATTTTCTCCCCTTTTATTTTCTTAGTCTCCGTTTTGTTTTGTTTCAGTGTGTTCTCCTTAGCTCATTCTCTTTGGTTGGTTTTAGACTCTGAGCGTGTTTCGCTTGGATTTTTCTTTGGATTTTTATCGTTATCCATCCAGGTTTTCGTTAGTCACGCAGCAATGACTTGGATCTAAGGTGTTCGCTGTGTGAAGGTCCCGGCGGCGAGGGTTCGATAACTGTTATTGTTTTCTTATCCACCATCTGGTTGAACTCGTTAAAACCCTACCAGATATTCTACACGCAGTGGCGCCCATACCTTATAGAGACGTCATGCAATTGCATTTCCTGATTTGGGGTGGACGGGTCAGCATGCATCAAAACTGATTTTGGGTCTTCAATAAGGATCTCAATAATTAAAATTCGGATTACGTGTGAAATGAGTGCCTCTGTGAATGTGATGAATTGCAGTGTAGAAATTTGTATGGGGCTGAGAAGAGGAGATTCATCCCATTTGAACCCCGATATGATTATCTCGAGGATGTGTTCCAGTCGCTGGGATCCAGCTCGTCTGAAGAAAACCCCTCCCTGCTAGTGTAAATGTGAGAGTGATTGAGATAGAATTAGGGAAAAACTAGGTTTGTTAGAATAGATTTGTAGTAGAATAGGAAAAGGAGCTAGAAATAGCAAAACCATACTGATATACCACTGAGAATTCGTTGAGGTGGAATTTTATAATGCAATAGTCTTATATATATATATATATATATATATATATATATATATATATATATATTGATAGGATCGTGATACTATATATATAGCAGGGATTCAGCTGTAAATAATAATATGGATATAGAGGATAGTAATGTTATAAAACATATAAACTAGAAAGAAAAGCAATGGCGAAAATAGTTAGCTAGTGTAATGAATAAAAATGACAAGAAATAAACTAAAATAATAAATAAAATAATAATAACTGGTGATGTGTAACTATTAAATGTGTAACCCAAAGAGTAAAATGGAAAGGGGAATTAAATAAACAAACAATAATAAAAAGCACAAGTAATAAAGTAACAAATACACTAAATAAATGAATAATTTAATGTAACTAAACAATGTAACCAACTCAAGACAAATCAAGCTAAACAATGTAGAAATAAGAATTAAAAAAGAGATAAAATATCTCCCCCGAACCGTGGAAAAGGGGCCTAGGTTTGTATCCTAGAACTGGGCCAAGAAGAAAAACCTAATCCACCCGTTTTCTCTCACTTCGTTATTTGTTTTTCTTTATTTAGTAATATGGGAAATTATAAATGTTCAAAAGTCCTGTCTCCGTACCTCGACGCCGAGTCAGGGGTATTATTCCGCAAAACCGATCCAATTATATTCTCAAAACTACTGGAATGAAATGTTGTAGCCGCGAGGCGCCTATTAATTTAGCTTTCAGATGTGAAATAGAGGAAAATAGTGAAAATCCGAACAAAAAATATCAAGCGGTTGTCTGACGATGTCAAACTATAACTGCACGTTCTGGGTATTATTTTCGTATGAAAATCATTACCTATGTTCTTGATTGTTATTTACTGGGCATTCCTATTTATTGCTTTATCTGCATATCAATAAAAGATTACGACTTCTGGAATGTTACTTCGTGAATTTAATGCCACATCTTATTCGTTTCCCTGTTCCGCGGGCTACATGTTGACCAGTTGGTGTATTCCTACGCTGTAAAGTAGTTTAATACACCATTAGCTTTTGCCCTTTTCATTTACTCTACAAGCTAAGCTACAGTGGGTTAGGTGAGGTTAGGAAAGTCAGGTAAGTTTATTATTTATATACACTCAATTTGAAATTTTACTCAATTGACGCAATCACTTACTTGCATTTACTGCTACAGCTACCTCACGGCTCATCACTTCCGCAACTCTTAAGTAGGTCTAGTTCAATATTCAACTGATCATTCTTCCGATTTAACACACTTCTCCTTAATATTTTTTTTTCATGCTTCACAGGTGATTAACTTACCCATTTCTGCTGTAAATTTTGCTAATTTTACTATTTTTACTAGTACGCAGCGATAGCGTGCGAAGAACGGTTAGGTAAAGTCAGGTTTGGTATTTGTTTTTAACTGTACTAGATGTAAAGCACACTCACGTGCCCTTTGCGTTAAGCCGCGAGAAAATAGTTCCACTTCCCAGCAGAGTTGGTTGGTTTAAACCAGGGTTTTAAAAAAAAGGCCACCTGGGCCAAGGCGTTTTTTTTGCGTTTAGTTTTTTTTTTAGAAATAAAATGTGAATTTATGTAAATGTAAAAGCTGTGTATGACCTCGGTAGCTCAGTCAGTAACGGTGTGTCATTAATGTGGAAACTAGAGTCTTGGAGCGGGCCTATTCTGATAGGGTTGCCTCACTTCAAGGTATGTGCACTAGATTCAAGCCACGGCATGGTTTGAAAAAAGCTTGAAAAAATTTTAAGTTTCACTGCCCCCGTAAAGTCCCGCAGTGAGAAGTGACCACTTTCCAACTTCTACAGTAATCTCCTATCATGCACATGCTTCATGCAACTAAAGTCTGTTGTCACGGGTGTGGATGCTTACGATTTCTGTCTTTCGGAGACATTTACCGCGAATCGGAGTATGTAAGTAGAAAGAAAGGAGGTGAAAACAGAAGATAGAGAAACGCGACAAGAATTTTGTTGAAGAGGGCAAAAAACAGAATATGCATTGCTGTATATTCAGTAAAAGTCCCTGTATCGAGTTAACTATGATAGATTACCTGGTAAACCACGCATGCTGCAAAGGGTGGGAAAACCCAGGTAATATGTCTGTACCCTATCCGCAAGCTTTGTCGGGCCGGGGTAGGGCCAACCGTATCCCAACCATTTCGCGGTTGGCCCAACTTTCGCCCGACGAATTTTGCTGATAGGGTATTGGCTCTAGTGAATCGCATCCTAAAAGCAAGTGTCTATGTTGAACATGCAATCGACGGTCAACTGCTGCATCTCAGGTGGGTGGCTTCTTCATCCACGAAGTGGGTTGTCCTCTCTGTCGTCTCGGTGTCCAACTGGTGTCCACAGTATGCAGGAGTCCGCAGGTTACCATCCCACGACTACAGATGGTGCTGGGTGCTTCGCCTCGCTGTCGCCCGGTTTCCCGAACAGCTGCTACCGCGGTTGCCGCTGACCAAGTTCGTCATGCCTCGACATGCTCTATCATAGCCGTCATGCTTCTGGCTGCTTCTCTCCTATCGGCCATAAATGGTACACGGCTTCAACGTGCTTACTAGTGGCACTAGGTACTTCGGTTCGCTGTCGTCCGGTTTCCCGGCCAGTTGCTACCGCGGCTACCATTGACCACGTTCAACAGGTTTTCATGGTTAAATGGCGTGCTTCTTCCAGTCTTCGTGTCGGTATCAGGAGACGGCTATTCTTCGCTGGTGAATACAACTTCCTGCTGGCGTCATCACATCACGAGCGTTTTGAGGGCCACACAGCTGCCAAACGGTGCCATCGGACCGCGAGCGCACACCGTAGGTGTGCCTCGCACTGCACTGATTGATTCATTGGCCACGGCATGGTTCGGGGTCTAAGATAATTATAGGTCCCGGCATTTCCTCATTCACAGTTGAAAATGAGGACAATGAAGGTGAACCCCATTCGGAATAATCTCACTGATCCGCCTGAGCAGGATCTGATTTATTTTTTAATTTCTTCGAAGGCCTTTATAAAGGCAACTTTGACTCTGACCGAATGAATGATAATGGAAGATTTGGTGGAATAAGGAAAGTGGGAGGAAGTGAGAGAACCCCGAGAAAACCCATGCGCATGGTGTTTGTTCACAACAAAACACACGTGGCACAAGTTGGGATCGAAGCAGAATTGAATTTTATTGATGACCTTTAGGAATCTAAGGCTCAAGCCAACGCACCAGAGGTAAACAAGCAGATTGGCGTGACTTGGACTTGTTTTAGGCACCTTTGGCTCAACGTATGTAAGCAGATTTAGTTACTTTTTTGTAACTAGAGTTAGTTACTTTTTATTCTCTTTTATCACCCTTGTTTTTAATTGTAAAATAGTAGTAGTATTTTTTAAACGGAGTATGACCCCTTTTTCCAACAACTATTTAACATGGCATAAAAGGCTATGAACATATGTTTCATCCCCTCTTTCGCACCCCTATTTAACATTGAATTTAATTCATATTATAATAAAGTACGGGACTATTTTACGATGCCTTGAGCACGTCACCGCGACCTAATCCCGAGCATATCCTTGGGGTTGTTTTGAATTTAATTAGAATTTAATCTATTTCACAAAATACTACGAGCTCTATTATAAAACCCTGAAGCCCGTGCTCGAGCTAACTTATAGAAAATACAATAGAAGGTCGTAGTAGACTATTTGCTAAAGTCTACGAGCCATGGTATAGTGGCGGGGGTGTTTTCTGAGAAATGGGGGACTAATGGTTCCTAATTGCCAGAAGGAATCCTCTTCTCATAGTAGAGATAGCTGTTAAAACATCAATACCTTCGTTTAGCTAAAGTAGAACCAACATTCAGCGACATTACCCTCACAAGCCTATTTGGAAGGAAAGCTCTAAATATTACGAACATCTGTCACAAGATGGACATCAAGCTTCTAAGGTTATACATCAACAAATGGGATACACAGAATAGATACGGATAAAGTTTGTATTGTTCGTTTTCTGTTTAAGTAGACGTGTGTATGTGCTTTGCATATTGAAGAGTCTTTCGTAGCTTTCTAATTTAATAGAATCATAATCTCTTCAGTTCTCAATACAACATTAGTGCATATAACTTATAGATCTCGCTTATTCAAGCTGTTGAAGTAATTAAAGTCTAAATTACACTTTCACGCATGGTTATATTATTGTTTTAATTTTATTATTATTTTTGGTGAATTATTTCTTGTAAATCTGTCCTTGTAAAATATGATTCATGTGAAATAAATTGAAGTGGCAAAGTTTTGAAAATTACTTATGTTTCAACTATAGAAGTTAAACGAAATGCGAAACAGTTATCTCCTTTGATTATCACTACTATCCAATACAAAAACTTTAACACAGGGTGCAAGAATTAATGACACTATATTCTTTTAAACAATGAAGAATATTCAGTTTCTATGGAACGATAAAAAATCATATATAGTCTACTGTGATGTCCCTTAGGCGTACGTTATGATACTTTTGGAGTAAATTCGTAAGTATTTTATATTTTAGCTAGTTTTAAGAATCATATTTCAAAATTGTCTAATAACATGTTATGGATTTTTAAACACTTTATAAAAAGCTTTGTACCATGAGAATCTAATTTAACAAATATTACATTTTAAAGTTAGAATTTTATAATGTGCAACAAGAGTTAGGTAGTGAGGGGTAATGAATTTTTGGAAGAAGTATAATCAAAAGAAAATGGCTGCCTGTGTTTACATCAATTGAACAAAATTCTCAAACAATTATCAAGAAACTGTTTCTCTATAATTTGCAGATGATTTTAAAATATATTGTAGCATCTCTCCTTACAAAATGATATCAATGGACTCTCCAGATATTACAGAACAAATTTGTTAAAAAATTTAAGACAAGATAGTGAGATATCCTACACAAGGAAGATAATATTTTCAAATTCGAATACAATGATCCACCACTAGTCCGAGTTCAGTCTCATCGTCGTGTGAACTCGAACTAGTGGTGTATCATTGTATTCGCATTTGAAAATATTTTCTTCCTTGTGGTGTGAACCTAAATCGAACCCCTCATGTGATATGTACACCAATAGTATTGTTGGTTAAACTTACCGGGATTCCTGAGTTTGTAATGATACTATTTTGTTTCTTTACTACACTAATAAATAATTATTTTTATATTACTAGTTCGAATATCTTCTTTTTGGAACACAAACCTTCTTTTCTTTACTCTACTTTCCCAGCACCTCATTCAGAAACAGTTCATGTAGACATTTGACATTTTCTTTAGATTTTTAGACCCATCTATTGATTTTTTTTAATAACACTGCTTAATATGGTTTGAAAGTTTTTGAATCGGTGACACAAAATTCTTTGAAGAAGCAATTCCTATATTCCAGATGAACAAAAAGTGTGGGAAGAAAATATTTTCGTAACTAATAATAATATCATCACTGCCCTTGCACTCTAAGATGAGAAAACTTACTTATTCAATATGTCTGACATAGGGAGCTAATGATTAGAAGCTCGATAAATTATTTGAATTGTTATCTTTTAGTCTTTTTTAGTTATTACTCTCTAAATTTTTTCATTCATGCTTCCCCTTTCCACCAGCCTCCCTCTTTTCTTCCGTTTGCGTGTGCGATAACTCCACTTTGCCATACTGCAGAACGAGTTCACTGGCAGCGATCCACATCGTCGTAAATTAGTCTCCAAAATACTGCACAGATGTGTTTTAAGTGGTGTTTATCGCAAGATGGCTAAAGAAATGAACGTTTGTTCCTGGTTTGGTGGGACTTGTTAAAATCAAGATATAGGCTCTAATATTTCTTCTCCTGAGATAACAATATCTCATTTGCACTTAAAATAGTTTTAAAATATTTTGCCCCTTTCTTCGCTAAAGAAAATTATAATTGTTGTTCTAAGTATGGGTTCTCTGTGACGTATGTTAAGCACTTGGAAGAATACGCACAATTTAGTGAAAAGTTCTACAACATGAACATCTCGATGATCCATTTTAACTCATAAATTGTGTTTCAACTTTAATTTTAATTCTGTAGCAAAAAGAGCTCTATGATTTTAGCAATGTGATATTAACCCCCGTGATGGAACAGAGATGCAAAACTTAGAATTAATATTTCAAGTCTCCCTAACATAGTCCTTACCTATATCATAAAACAAATGTAGTTCATTCGTTCACCAGCTATGTTGGTTTCAAACAACCAATATTACCAACATCTAAAGATTTTATTGTTATTTGAGCTTCAAAATATATTAACTAAAAGTATTGTCGTGTTGTTCGAATCAGCATATCTAACTGTGTGTCGTCATGCTGTTCACCATGTATCACCTCCTGACCTGTATTCGTTTAGAGCTATTCGATTTCAATATGTAACAGCTTACAAAAAATAAGACAATTTCCGTACTCTATATTCGCGTTACTTGGTTCCTACTTTGAATCTGTCTCGGATTCCCTTGTCGTTATTTGTTGACGACAGCACCTATGATTTTGGCTGTGAAGGTTTACCTAGCCGCTGTACCTACATACGAACTTAATTCAAAATCAGGCTCTGTCGCTTAGCGAATGTTTCTTCCAAGACATGATTAAAATAAATATATTTTCGATACTGCCTAACGGAGGTTTAACAATTTAACTGACTATTTTAGCTAAATGATTTAAATTAGTCTTGCCCTGAGAATAGTGTCATACTCTGAAATTTCAGATCAATATATCATATTCTGTCAAATAATTAAATTGTTTAATATACTTAAAAAGAAGAAATGTAATTTTAAAATACAATTTAAATACATTAAAGGTAAAGAATTAATTTAAAACCCATCAAATAAGGCCAACAGACTCATCCGGAGCCTCGAGATTGGTAGACAAATAGCAAAACATTGATTTCAACAGTTGGGAATAGTAATTCACAGCTAATGTTTCCTGTGTAGTCTGCTGAAACTCATGATTTATGAACTCTTTTATGTTTAGGATTAACAACACAAACTTACTTTAACATAGCATTCCAAAGGAATGTCATAGAGTTTAAATCCGGACACCAAGTTGACCACTTTTAGCACATTAATTAGGACATATATCTTAAAAAACAGCATCCTATGAAACTGCTAATTGTATTGCTACAATAGTCAGACATTTGGTTGTTATAATAATAATGGAACAACATAGATGGTCTGAAAAATAAACTATCTTTTACGTTCAAAAACTGACGTAGGGCCTTTCTCTCCCTACGTAATGGTACGGACTACTTGGTGTTTAGGATACGATTGTCCAACCTTGTAATTAGAGAATTACAATAGAAAGTTAATTATTATTTCAAAATAATGCTTGAAATTAATATATTTCTCATATAAGATTTTGTTTCGTTATAAATCTCCAGTTTTGGTTTTTATAAGTCTATTATGGACAAGGAATCTCAAACCTTAATTAAATGCAAATGTCAGAAATAATTGGAGCTAAATTGGATCAGAATTGTAGCTAAATTAATAACTAATTAATATTAACGAGCCATATGAAGCTTAGTTAGGACATGGTAGACTCAAATAAGAAGCTAGTTTTCGAACTTCAAAAAATACGCAATGTAAAGACCATTTGAGAAAGACCATCGACCGTCGGTATTCGATAACAAAAATTGAGATTTTAATCTCAAATTGAGAAAGCAATGCTCTTTATTGGGTAATATCTGCAAACTTTTAGAACTTTAACCATATCAGTTACAGAATTTGGTTGATAATTCCGTGAGTGAATGAATCAGTGATTTGTTAGCAGCACTGAGAACTGTTGTTCTTTGCAGATCGACCAATCCCAGTCTTTTCCTAGTGGTTCGGAAAGATATTCTAGGTGAATATGTGATAAATGGTGTAGATGCATGTGAAAGAAATTCTCGACACTGACTAACGGGGGCGAATTTCGTGAAATCCTTTCTTAGAAGAACATCGTTTGATGTGGTTAAACCATGTACAAAGTTTCAGTATTTTGTCCACATTAGTTTTGTTGATTAATCAGTAATCACAAATGCATTAGTGGTTTGTTAGCAAGTCTGTTAACTTGTGTTCTTGGCAGAGGGTTCATCCGCATACTCGTTTTCTAATGGTGCTGAAAAGTATTTGTGCAAAATTTAGTGTATACATGGTGTACAGTGAAGAAGCATTTCAAAGTATTTTTATGCTTCTCTAAGTTGGCAACACTTGGCAAACGGGGATGAATTTTGTAAAATCTGTTCTTAGTAAAACTCTATATATAGGGAAATAGCAGTACCAAAAATTTGAGACCTCTGCCCATATTAGTTACTGAGCTCCGTTGAATATATGGTGAGCGAGTGAATTTATTGTGTATTCCTATAAAAATTGGTGCAGATATGTTGAAGGTTGTAGAAGTATTAGAAAGAATTGTAAATTTGAAAAGCTGAAAACATTATTGTCAATGGGGTGAGTCTCATAAAATCCGTTCTTACTGGAACTTTACATGGTGTTAGAAGACAGTTTCTAAAGTTTCAGAGCTCTTCCACATTTATTACTGAGATCCGTTGATTATTCGGCGAGTTGGTGATTTCCAATTATCAATTTTATATATTCGTAACTATTTATGATTTCTGTATAAAGATTGAAATATACTAACTTTCTGATACAGCGCCTATATTTGAGATTTACGTCTCTATTAATATGTACAGGGACTTTGGAAACTAAATTAGCTGGAAATGTCAGAAATCAACCACTAGTTCCGTTAAACCTAAAGTCAATTAAACGTTAATTACTATCGCTTTCAAAGCCAGCCACAAAGAGCGCTTTGGCAAGCGTGACACCCTCTACCACGTGTAGGTAATACATAATGAGACATGTTGTATTCATCGTACAGGTGCGAGTATACCCAGCAGTGAAACAAATCATCTTATTGTTGGTGTTCTTTCACGTTATAAAAAGCCATCAGTAGATCCAACATGTCTCATTATGGGGGACTGGCAGCCAGTGAGTGCACTATTAATGAAGCTCGAGCAGCATATCATGTGTAATTAATTATTTGTTTATGCAACGTAGTCTGGCAACTATGGGCGACTTAGTAGCCAAAGTTGTATCGAATCTCTAGGTGAGTTATTATAATATTTTCTATTTGTTTTAGAAATATCAATTTGTATATGGTAAAACGAAGAGCAACACCGTAGGGGGATAGATGCCGCACGTGCTGTAGCGTCCCTATTACACAACAGATGACAGCACCATTCTGCGAAGACGTGTAGTTGTTGTTCATGCCGCCATGCCAGTAGAGTGAGAGCAGTCGAGCGAACAGGAAAAGTGTTTGTGGCCTCCAAATCGAATTTTCCTGGCAAAATAACCTTGACAATTTTATTGAAAGTAAGTGTAATACATCTTGATAGAGAGAATGCTAGTTTCTACTTCACAAATATTGTATAGAATACTTACTATAGTAGTGTGATTACGTGTAGCATGAATTTGCACCGAACCTACAAAACCATCACAAAGTAACAGGTACGTCATCTCTCCTAGTGAAAAAAAGGATAGTTGCCGCAGTTACACAAAGGAGAGATGCCGCGCACATATGTTTGTTAGGATGCCACTGATTTTCAACCCTCATAGAGGAGGTGCACAATTTTATTTATTGCTCCTAATGACACATTTCATAATGTAAAAATAGTGTTTTATGTACTGTAGGCTATGAATGTGAGTAAAGAATGTAATAATAACGCAACAATTATGTATGCACGCCACCTCTTTCCCATTCACCCGGTATTTGAAGCGAGTTGAAAATTGCTGAAGCCATAAGATTTTGTTGTTCTGTTATCTTCATACTTCTAAAGAACAAGGATTGTGGATAATCGGACTTGACTCTGGGGAACATTTTAATTAGGAATTGTATATTCATACAAACCACACAATAAACTCAAATTTATCTTTGTTGTGGAAAAACGGTATCATTCCTGTAAAAATAAAATAAAAATAGGGTCTATGACGAAATGTAGTATACAGTGCTATGAGCAAACCATGGACAGAGTGTTGCATCTGACATCGAAAAATAAATACATACATAAAAAACAAGGTTCTAAAAGATTTATTGTATGGATGTCCGTTATTTGTTTGTAGGTTACCTAAAATATAGTGTATCTAAATTTTTAATCATCTATTGAAGGTTTCTAATCAGTCGTTTCTTATTCTTTTCTTTCCTTTTTTCAGAATTCAAGATGCCCAACAAACTACATAAGACGATATGATTGATCTTCGTGGCCTGAGGAAACCCTGAAAGGGGCATGTGCCAGAGTTCAAACCGTGGAAATAGGGGAAGAGAAGCTGAGTGATATTACCGCATTCCAGCTAGAACAATATGTCGAAGAATTGAAAAAAGGAGATTTCGCGAAGAAGTGTCTTGTACCTGAAGGTGTTTTAGGTGCACATAATGAAACGAAATTAGTGTCTCATATTAAACGTTTAAGTACAGCAGGTTTCGCTTCCAGACAGACAAACAGTGATGGTGTTGCCTCACAAATATACTGAAACATTAAAAATTAAACACACGTTTTCGCATGAATCACAGGTGGCAGGAAACATATTGTTAAATTATTCCCTGAGAAGATATCCTGAACTTTCCTTGTGACAAGATCAAGGCCTATCAATCAATAGGAAGAGCTCAAGGAATGAACCGTGAAGATGTGAAAAACTTTTTTACGTTGCTAGAAAATGTTATGGAAGAAAATGATTTAATGAACAAACCAGGTCACACTTTTAACGTCGATGAAACAGGTTGGTTTCCCACTCATTAGCAGACCTGGAAAGGTTCTAACCTCTAAAGGTGCAAAGACTGTGCACATATCGACTCGAAAGGAAAGGGGTGAAAATGTAACACTGATTGGCTGTTGCAGTGTAGAAGGAACATTTATGCGCCTGTTCTTATTATGAAAGGTGGGAATAAAAAACCTGAATTTCTTGATGGACTTCCTGCAGGATCCGATGTTTACATGAACCCCAAATCTTCGTACATCAGTGCTGATTTGTTCTTTAAGTGGTTCAAACAACACTTTGTTCCTAGGAAACCTCCAGGGAAAACCCTTCTAATCCTAGATGGCCATTCAACACATATTCGCGCATTAGTACTTATGGAAAATACGGCTGAAGTTGATGTTATCTATTGTATTTGCCAAGTCATACTACACAAGCCCTTCAACCACTGTAACGATTTGTATTTGGTCCTTTGAAATCTCATTCCAACAAGGAAGCAACCTCATGGATGAGTATCCATCCAGACAGAACTATCAGAAAATACCAAGCAGGCAGTCTAATTGGAACCGCATTGAACAAAGATGCATCTGTTGGATATGCCATTTCAGGTTTCCTAGCCACTGGCATTTACCCTTTGAATTCATCTGCTGTTCCTAACTACTTCTTTTCCATTTCTGATGCCTACCAGTCATCGCCTAGTCCACTTCTATTCACTCACACAAGAACATCTTCTCACACTGATTCACAGGATCTCGAGTCACCTTCATCACGTGCCTCAAGAAGTATCTCGCCTGTCACAGTAAAACCAACAACGTCGCAAGGAACTCTACCAACTCCTTCAACATCTAAAAGTACTTGCATTTCCACTGAAAACCCCAGTAAGTACCTTCGCGAACAGAATCCCATTCCAACAGTTCCTAGCCAAAATAAAAGGTCAGCTGAAGTGTTCAACTCGACTTGAAGGCATGAAAAATAAATCCCAATCATCATCCAGGGTCAAGACAGGACAGAAAACAACCATACGCACCAAAAAACAACTTGCACTAGGTGCTACAGAAAATGAAACTGAGCAAGATATCAATTGTGTGGAATGCTGGGAAAACTACTTTCTCACGGCTTCCACATCTGACTGGATCCAGTGTGTTAAGTGCTGAAAATGGTTACCCGAACCTGCACTGTGTATGCAACACTGTGTGGAGACTGTGAACGACAAAATATTCGTGCGGAGAACTTAAAGAAGCAGAAGTGACTCAGTGAAGTGAGTGCGTGAGTGAATTGATTCAGTGCGGCACCTCTCCTTATGTTTTTGCAGACAGCTAAAATTCAATGCTTTTGTCATTTGAACAAAATATCTAATCAAACTCTTCTTAATGGAAGCCATTAATTTTTTTCTTGAAGTCTATAGTCTGTAGTTCATTTTGCATGTGCATAAACTTTCACCACATACGTTTTCTCTGTTTCCTATTCACTTATGAACAAGTGCGGCGCCTCTCCTCGTTTTACCTTAAGTTATATGAACTTCATCGAAGTCCCGAAGTGATAAGCACAAAATAGAAAGTTGCGTCCTAATTATAGGGGCCAGAGATGTGAAAGTATAAAAGAAAGTGTAAACGGGTAGATGTCTAAAGGGTGTATTAATACTTTATTATCGTTTATTTTAAAATCAATCGAAAATAATGGATATTATCGGCTTTGTTTCATATTGATTGTGATTACATAAGATTAAGGATGGTAAGATGGAAATTGAGCATAACGTGCACTGAAGTCACAACATTTGTGTACACAGAACAGATTATTGAAATACCTTCTCTGTAGGAGAAGCTGCTCCAGCAATTGACGGTAAATGGGTGCGCTCTGTGCTGTATATTGATGAATACACTGCATATGTAGTAGTGATAGGCAATTAGGGTTATGTTGGTGGTTATCCAGGGTTCGAATGCGGACAAGTTGACTTATGGTCCGGAAGATGTAGCATAAACTTTAATTCTTAAAATTCCTTCAACATATTGGATTTCTAGGAGAGCACTTTCCTAATAAAACAGAGAGGTCCTGGTGAGTGAGAGTTAGGAATGGAATTGAATTTTATTTAAGGCAATTAGCAACTTTGCTTTAGGCCGATGAGTGTAAGGAAACTAAGGAGTTGCTCCATGGTGACTGGCATTTGAGCTGAGGAGAAAGGTATTGGTTGTTTGGGGAGACATAGGAGAGCGATGTAGGCAGGTTTATTGGGCTTTACTGTTAGATGTCCTTTGCATGTACAGCAAAAAAAAGTTACTGTTTGTCACATAAGGGTGTTTTTTTTAGATTGTATAGTATTTTTTTTATGAGTTTGTGAGCAGGATATATGAATTAGAATTTCGAAACATTTGCTGGTAAACTGAATGCTATATGATTGATAGTGTTAAATTTTAACAATAATGGTAGTGTCTCGTACATGATGGCTTACCTCAGTATCTTATTTAATATATGGAAGTTCCAAATGGAAAAATGTTTTTATGAAGCAGTCATGGTTGATAAGAACTCTTAACAAATTATCTGGTTTTGATTTTGATGAATTTGTTACGGTACCATTGTGGTATTTGATTTTCATTCCTAGTCTGTTTCTACACCAGAGTTATTATTGTTTACGCCAGCAATAACAAAAGAGAAGCGAGTATAATGAAGTGGAGATGGTTCATAAATTGATTTAGTGTTCGGTAGTGCGAGATGAGCATGGTCATAAAAAATTTCGAGGCTACATTCATTTCTGATGTTTATAGCAAGAGTTGACTTGGAAGATCAGGTGAGGAAACCTTACATTCTTGAAATAATTTGAGAAGTATGAGCTCGCAATACATACGGGAGAAATCTTTCCATAACAAACTTTGACTTTTGATAAATAGTGTTAAAATTTGTGAGAACAGTGATTCAGATATAAGATTTGAGTTTTGATTGTCACTCAGTTCAGTATCCAAATAGTTCATTTCGTTATCTGATTCGTTTTCAGAGGTGTTGGGAGTATGTGAATTCTTCGTAGGAGGTGATCTTGAACTAGTTCACTATGAATGGTGGGATATTGAGATCGAGAGCTGATGTTGGATAGTCGATCCATACTTCCTTTATGTTAGGAAGATTTTTCAATTGAATAAATTATTGATCTTACTGTAGATGCCGTGTGCTGCACAACAGATGGTAGATCGTTTTAGCTTCATGCTATTTTCAACCTGGTATGTTGATGTTATCCTGGATGCGAAAGGTGTAATAGATTTTTTTCACGTGTAATATTGGTGGCAAAAGGTCGGTGATGATATGTTGTAGGTAGAACAGTCGATTTGGATAGTTATCCTGCATTATCTCGAACCCTTCTGCCCTGCAACATATGTCTTTTTAAGCCTCTTTTGTGTTGAACTACAGTAGCTAAGAATATCACATTGCCAACTTTTTTCTGAAGTTAATGCTTCATTTAGGAAATAAATAAAAATAAATTAAAGAAATGAGCCATTAAGTATTAATTTCTAGTGACCCTCAAAATACACTAAGCACAAAATATATTCTTACGTAAACAACTAAGCTCCAGCCGTTTCTTAAATTATATAAATGTCAGTAACGATAATTATTTATATGCTAAAAGCAAATTTTTGTCAGTTCTACAGTCAAAATTTATTAATACTGCAGTAAATTTGATCCAACTGTTTTCAAGTAAAGATTTTTCTCACACGGATATATTTGGATTTAAGGGTGTAATCTATCCCACAAAATAGAAGTTATTTGTTAAGGAAGCAGTTTTAAGAATCTTATGTATTGCAAAAGCATTAATGTACTTTTATGCTTTGACCTTTAGACACATCAATTTATGTTTATTATATTTACCAAGAATCTTTCTCACGTGAAAAGTTATCATTAAGAGATCTAAAGAAAAAGAAAAATGCAAACGAACATTTCCTCAGTTCTAAAACAAACATCTCCGTAATCTAATGAAACGAACGTTGAGAGAAAGAGACAGAAATCTGTATCAGGTCTTTGCTACTAAAAATTTCATATAAGATTGATTGAAAATTTCAAGTAAAATAAATTACCTTTCTCAAAGAAGCTCGACTCAATAAAATTAATAATTCATGAGGTATGTTCCAAATTTTAAATGAGTTCAGAAACAAGGATGGATGTCTAAACTTTTTAATTTAGCTCATTAAACAAATATTCTAAACTGTAGGGAAGTGATTGTTCAAGAACTGAACTGTAGAACTAACAGAATATCTTCCAGTCGAAAGCGAAAACCTGATTTCTATGATATCTATTGATACTAATAACCTAAAATATTTGTTCCAGTTTATGGTACAATAATCTTCGCTAACATGAAACGAAAATTAGGCAAAAGTCCGATGAAAATTGAGAACAATTTGGGTTATTAAATTTGTTAATTTATAGGCTAGACAGCCAGCTATGTCGTAGACTCAAAACGTCTGAGAAATAATATCCGTTACTGATTGAAAAATCTTATCACGGAAGGTCCCGAAGCTTGAAATAGTGAAGCTAGTACGCAAGTGGCATTTTTCGTAAACCGTAGTTAAATATTGTTGCCAGCAAGAGTAAATTACAGGAAAAGTAGAAGAATTGCTGGTTTATAAATTAGTTGGTTACAAACGTCTACTTTTCACGTACAATGAAAGAATCTACATAAGAAAAACAGAACATTACTTTACTGATAAATAATGATACAATAAAAATTACTTCCAGCGATGTAATCGACATGAACACAAACATACCCAAAGATCTTGTCATATAATGTACACATAAACTGAGGCAACAGAAAAAAATCAAATTATAATAAGGAAATCATTAAACCTCTTCAATTTAGTTTACAATATAACGTATTCTAGTACGAAGACAGTTTTATATCGAAACGCAGGGTTTAGCAATAGACAGTTATCTCTCATATTAGCCCATATAGTTAAGTATCCATTTAAGTCATGCAGATTGCAAGATTCCTCATTGAAACAACTTTATCATGTAAATAGATACTTAGATCACGCAGTTTTTCTATATAAAGTCCATCATAATTTAAACAAGCTTAGTAAGCTTAACAAAATAACCCGTAATTTCGGGTTCATAAAAAAAATTGCGAAGCAAAAATACTCTTAAGTTTGAGCTTTATAACTTTACCGAAAACCAATATGTTTCAAACTAGTATGTACAGAAAGCCAGCAGCCGGCAACATTACATACACAAGAAATCTGGACATTTCCAACATATAAAATATAAAATGTATTTGGTTAATTTCTTTCTGACGCGTACGTAATATACCCGCTAAAGAAATAGTTCTGAAAAGATAAATTGGACTTTATTTCCAAATAAAACTAAAGGAATGGAAGTAAATAATAACATCACTTTCACAGAGCCAATGATTTAATCAACAAATATTTATCCACTTTCTACAAATTCAAATTTAATGTACAGATTTTACAAAGAAAGAAATTGAAAATAATTATAAATGGATGTATTGTTTAGCCATAAAATAATGCCATGTGAGTAAAAATTGATAAAATAGCCCGAAAGCATTTGCCTTTAAAAAAATGTAACGGAAATATTAAGTTCAATAGTCAATAGTTCAAATAGAGGAAAACTCCAGAACACTTTGATCTGAAGAGTTGTCAGAAGAAATTAAACCCGTGTTTCATCAAACCGAAATTCTCAGTTATATGATACAGCGTGATATTAGTACGCTTGCAATATCCTTATCCTTGCTATTACCTACGTGTTCGAATTGTTCCTTAGAGAGTTCCTGGACAAGTACCTGATTATATGTGAGTACAGACTCAATATGTCGTATAATTACATCAACATTATCACATATTTTCCGAAAATTAACAGTTCATAAACCATAGTAATAAGACTTTGTTTCGCTTCTGCTCGTATCTATATCAGATTTAATGCCACGATCGCATA
Organism: Lepisma saccharinum; assembly: GCA_022664845.1. NCBI lineage: Eukaryota > Metazoa > Arthropoda > Insecta > Zygentoma > Lepismatidae > Lepisma > Lepisma saccharinum. Next base: position 6,662 of record JAGDQP010028384.1, on the reverse strand, counting down.
TTAATATAATTAGTAATATTCATGCAGTGCAGAGGTCGGTAGTCATATTTGTATTTGAATGTTTGAAACGAAATTGGTAAGTGATTAAAATATTCTCAATATTCACGTATTGAGAAATAATTACTGTGTTTAAGTATCATATGATCTGCATTCATTAAAATTTAATGATAGTATACTGTGGAGAAAATCAAATAAGCAAGTGCATGTCAGTACGTTCATCAAAGGTTTTTAAGAAAAGATTACTGATAACTCAAGGTTCTAGCTCATATTTGTTGATGAATTCATTTTTAGCAGTAATTTATAAAAGGTTTTCGGCAGCTAATGGTTTCGCTAATTAAAAAAAAACTTTTTTCAGATTTTCGTTAACAAATAATTCGCGAAAAAAGTATTGAAAATTGTTTGAATAAGCTGTAGTTAACTACAGCAAGGCAAGACAATAGGATTTTCTGCTCAATAATATTTAAGGGGCCGGTAAAAAAAAAGTTATAAATCCTAAAGTCTTCCTTTAGCATGCAACAAATAATAATCTACATGAGTGGCACAAATTTTAAAAATGTATATTCTTTTCATGTTACGTAATAGGTTGGATCAAATATATTTTGTCGCAGAAATTGAAATTGCCTGGATTTGGGGTAGATGTCAAGATCAATATAAACCAAACGAAATCTCAACTATGTATGGCTTTATTTCCATGTCCCTAGATGAGGAAATATTTGCGTGTATTTTCCATTATATATATTTCACAAATATCGTTTTCTTGCATTATTATCGCCGAAAACTTAATATTTATTTCAGCGTTACCTGGTCTTGCAAATACGGTAATCTGAGCTTAAGATCAAGTTTATAGATTCATGTATCGATATTAAAATGATTATTCATACTTGACATGAACTTCCTAGAAGATATTAAACTATCAAAATATATATTTTAATAACTTTGTAGTCTAATATTGGTTTTGTTTTTGCTCCGTTCCATATTATTATTATAAATAATTATAATTAAACTTTGTGTCAAAATAGATTGCAAGTGTTTGTGTATGCAAAAACGTCGCCGGAAAGGTCTCCTCTTATAAACGGTTGGATGGAAGTTAGAAATTGCATCAATTTACATAAGGCAGGTGTATTTCTTCAGTAATCCCTTAGATAACCGTCTGTACATATATATATATCTTTCAGCAATGAAATCATCTACAATGAATCTAATTAAAAAACTCAGAAGATGCCAGCACATATTCCGTTAGTATCAATAATATGATATTCTCTAACTTGGTATCGTTTTGGCTAACTTCTGTAACATTAATGTTCATTAAATTGGTTATTTAGAAAAGCAAATTACTGGGACTTTAATTTCAGTTCTCATTATACATTTCTAAATATATTAAATAAGTTCAATCACTCAAATATTTTACCACCTTTGTATATATAATTATCAAATTGTGTTTTATCTTTAATAATGTTAGATCATTTCTTAACTACACAGATTTCTTTCAACTAATTCGTATCAGAATGAGCTATCTTTATAGTATGACTTTGAATTTGTCGAAATTTGGGCTTAAGCTCGATTTGTTTGCCAAGTTTACTTTTCTTTTACGTAGACTTAATGTATTTGGTGTGTAAAATCAGAAAAAGTTTAGTGCTATTGTTTTCGCTTTCGTTTTCATGTATTTTTTTAATATGGCGGACGCCAATTTCACATGGCCTATACGCAGTAAATTTATGAATTCTTTAAAGAAGAAATTACCCTCTTCTTAATCTACTTTCTCTTTGTTTAGTAGCAATGCGTCTCTGAAAATACATATTGTACAATTTTTAGAGGTCTCTCGGTTATTTCAATATAGATTTAAAATTCGTGTTATGTGTTTTCATAATTAATTTGCAGAAGTTCTTTCTGAGGAATGGAATGAAATTGTGAATGAGAAATCAGTATGGTAAATAATGGCAAGTTTTGCAGTGCCAAGGAGCTACCATAAGGACTCCATTATACACGTTCAATTATCATTAGAAAACTAGAAATGCATGTTAAACACAATATGGACCTGCATGGCATATGGCCATATTACGAACATTCGTTTCATCTTCGCAATGTTTGATCTAAAAACGTACTTTTTGTTTGAAATATAAACAAGCACTAATATTTCGTTACTAGTTGCTATTCCCTATAAACGTCTATATCATGTCACGAAAGTCCAGGTATGTAGATAACAAATTAACATCAACAGACTCCAGCAGTGTAGCCTCGGGCTGCAAGTTTAGACTGTTGCGGTTATCTGGAAGAACTTTAAATTAGTGAGTAAATTGACTAACATTGTATTCCAATTGCAAAGTGAGGTTTGTATACATGTTACCAAATGCAATAATCAGTAGTTAGTACCGACGTTGGTATAAGAGTGGGAATCCAACTTGACGAGAGAGAGCAAGATCCGCATTACACAGAATGTCACAAAGAAAGTGACCCAGCATACCAAGATTATCTCGTTGGGTTTCCTGAAGAGCAACCAAGGAACCAAGAATACTCGATAAAACGAGAAACTTATTCCGAAAATGTAGAGGATATCCCAAAGACACAAGCAAAACAAACCACCCAGACACCTCATGAGGAACAGCCTAGAAAACCGACAGGAAATCTTGAAAAACTGTAAAAGAGAATAAGCGAAATAAAGGAAGTACCAATGGAAAAACCCATAGTTTCCTCAAGTAACAACTCAACGAAATATTTCCGAGAAACAAATCAACACAATTTCTCATAAAATTGTTACTTATCCCTTCCACATCGACTAGAAGACGCTTTAAATTTTCTACAGAAAATCAGAAGGAAAAGAACATTGGATTCACCATTCCCAACACTAGTAAAGAGAGGTTTAATGGGTTTAGGAACTACATTAGCTTTGACAACAAGATATTCCTTCGAAAGAAAGGCACTGCTACTGGAGCATCTGTTGTAACATATACCAACATAGTGTATATGCTGATTTAGCATTGACTGATAATGACCTGTGAAACCTATGCATGACTATAGATAGATGTATGAGGTCATATGAATATTTGCTAGGACGATGAACAACTAAAATCTTATATAATCCGCTTAAGCGTAATACAGTATAGAGCTTAAGTTCACACCTGAGCGTCGAGAAAACCAAAATTAACGTCCCAGAGGTTAACGAAGAGACCAAACAAACATATATAATAAGCTTACTTCTAAACATGATTTTTTACATGCAGACTCGGCACACCCAATTGCTTAACAACTCACTGATTAAGAGACAGGTATTACGTCTGAAATGAATTATAGATAATGAACCCAAACTTGGGAAATATTAAAGAATTAGGAAGAGTTTAATAGAGGCTATAAAAGAGTATAACAAATAATAAAAGAACATTCGAAGACAGTTGTGAAGAGAACAGAATGTGAAAATCATCACATAATTACTACCCTTACTGTAAGAACATATTGATCAAACTAATCCAGAACTTTTGGAAAGAAATCAAGACTGAATTTAACAGAGAAACTGGTGGGTGAAGATGCTACAAGACCCACAGCTAATAGCGTATAAGAGACCAAAAGAATTGAAATATATATGACAAGTAACGTTTACCAAAAACGATTGACTAACATACAAGACTTCGACTAATTTAAATCTAACAGCAAAATAATAGGAAATAAAACACCAAACATGCCAAAATACATGAGCAAAAGTAAATTAACAAATTTAAAAAGGGCTAAGCTTTTCAGAACCAAAATCTGAGCAAAACCACGAGTGAAAATGCTATGGAAGAAAACAGGAAATGAAAACGACCACGTTCATGAATTGAACAAAAGGAGATATAGAGTTCAGGAGAGTTCTAAACCATCAAGGAAACCAAAAAGAATTGTCCCGTAAACGTCACGATCCGAGACAGGGGAAAGGTCCAATTTGACGGTGACTAGTGTATCACAGGTTAGGCAACAGTACTGTGACATAAGCGGGAGAGAGACCATAAATAGAAACATTCAAATGCAGGGAAACAATTGGAATAAAGAAATAAAAATAGAACCAAATCAAGGGATCCAAATAAATCTGTAACTAAAATAATTGAAATTGGTAAACTCAAGGAATACTCATTAAAAATCACTACACGAAATGTGTACACATCCATCTAAAACAGATAAAAGTCAGTTATGTAGTCTTCCATAGAGTAATCTAACAGTTAGTGCGAGATGTATACATAATGTGCACATACCGTAGTCTACACACACCCATTCACAAAATCAGATAATGACTTAAGCTACTAAATATTAAGCAAATACATCAAAATAACAACGTACAGATACAAAATCGTATATAAAAACGAGATACCTGATGATAATTCAATACACGATAAACTTTTAATAAATTTTGTATTTTTGAGCCACTTTTATTAAGTAATCACTTCAGCCCGTCACGATTCTATAAGCCCTTAAGTTTCTACAATCCTCAAGCCCAGCCGGTTAGAACCCAAAATCCTGGAGACGTTGGCCTGGTGCCTGAGACAACACGACTAAAGCGGTCATCACCATGAGTCACAGAAGCGAATTATCGTCTATCCTTAAAAGAATAGAAATTCTACGATTAATGAAAGTGGAATCTGCCAGGGGCTCCATGTCTCGTCTAAGACTGAAATATACAGAAGCGGGTCGCAAGGACTTCAGAACAATTATGAGAGTACATTTGGACGTTTCATGTGTATATTTAGCAGATTAAACAGAAAAATATTTCGCTAAAATTTCTTATATGATATTAGGCTGTACACTACATGCTACGTGAAATTCGTGTCCGGTAAATTGATAAAATACATGAAAACGGAAGCGGAAAATTTATCTCCCATTTTTCTTCTGATGCTACACACCAAATACCTAAAGAATGTGCAAAATATCAAACTTGGCAAGCAAATCGAGCTGAATGACAAATACCACCGTACAATTATATTACTTACCATTAACCACTATAAGGTTCATATTTCTAGAATTACTGGTACGTCAACTTGAACGCCAGTTGGGAGTTCGGTCATGTTTTTCTTTATATTTAAATAGGTGAAACTAAAGTTTGTAAGTAATTAAAACCTACCAATTCAGTTACTGTGAAATAATTAACTTGTGTAGGTATGTGCTATTTTTATTCATTTGCATAAAGAGATAGTAAACCGGATTGCAAACAGCAAGTGTAAAGAAATATTTTCACCAACTGAATAAAATGTTATCACTGATACTTTGCTGATAATACTGTTTTTCAAATAGTAATTTTTGAAAGGTGTTTGGGAAGCTAAACCCCTACCTCAGCAACAAGTATAAGATACATTTTGAAGTTAAACTTCATAACTTGCTTCCTCGATCAATTTTATTGCCAAGAAGATTTGGATAAGAATAAGATTATTGTAGTTCGTACTGCGTTGATGTTTATGGTCAAATTACGATTTACGTAAAATATGCAGTTAACTGTTTACTCCACAAGAAGAAAATAGTTTAGGAATACACTTTTATACTCACAATAAGCTACTAACCTGTGCATGTAATAATAATAATAATAATAATAATAAAATGTGACAAGAGGTTTTTGAACATCCTAAACTCTAATAACGTACATAGAATAATAAAGGACAGTTGTTCGTAAAATGTATTATAGTATTTTGTAGAAGTATTTATAACAGTCCAATGTTGGCCTCAGCACCACAGCGGGCTAGCACGGCTCTGAGAAACAAGGTGTAGTGAAAGGAATGCAAAGCGAAGAGTTCCGTCCCTCAGGAGGAGAAACGGCCACCCAGAAAAGTTATTCCTCTAGGTACAGAGAAAGAAATATGAGCTATTGATTCCGGTCCTCCGAAGAGAAACGGTCGCACGTAGATTCTGTACCTCGAAGTGAGAGACGGCCGTCCAAGGTTAACTAGGGGAAGGAAGATAAAAGGGAAATATTGCCCGCAATATTGACGTATTTAGTAGTTCAAGTTCCGCTCCTAACTAGAGAAGCAGTCATTAGCGTGATCCCACGAAGCTGAAAAGGAATTGTTCATTAAAAATCACGTGGTTCATAAAAATGCTTGCTTTATCGTGACAATATCAAAAAAATATTATTTGCCCCGATCTAACGGTCAGCAACACGCTCGTTTGTGTTCTACACAAGCACACAACAATCTATGCCGACTGTCGATTTACATAATTAAATAATTGCAAAATACAATATTAGTTAACAGCAAAAGACTTACAATGAGATTCTATCTTTAAAATAGATAAACCGATAGCAAATGTTTCTTTAAAATATGATATTTAAATAACAAAACTAATTACTGAATGCTACGAGCGTGCGCACCATCTCTCAAACTACGTGTGAGATACAATAAATACATAGTTAATACATAGTTAATACATAGTTAATTAACATACTGCAAACGGGCTATTGTCCAACACTGTTATATATTTTCAGCTACCTATTTGCTATTAAAAATAATTTAAGTTATGTTAACCCACTTTAAGAAAGCGGAATTTCGTGATAGAAGCTGTGTTAAGGTCGAAAAGGGGGAAATGAGTAAAATACTGCATAAAAAGTTTTGACGGGTATCATTTCGAAAGGCTTGCAGTTTTTAGAGGAGTAGTAAACCGTATAATTATGTCTGGTAAAAGTAGTGGTCAGTACCGCAATACTGAAGGTGTTTTGT